>WYDI02022135.1:12782-39940 GCA_009867235.2 Psittacus erithacus | reverse complement strand
CAAAAGTCAGAAACACAGCACTGCACCAGCTACTAAGAAGGAGAAAAATGACTGCTACTGCTGAACCCAGGACAGTACATAAGTGTATATGTAAAATGTTTTAAAACTCATTGTTTCATTCATGCAACACACACAATTAAAGATCAGAAATGAAAGTTTTTACCAACAAATCTGGGTCAGTGATGACTCTTGTACTCTTTAAATGCTTTCAAAGTGAACAAACTTCACTGTCAAAGCGTTAATATACCAGTGATTTTCATTTATGGCAGAAATAATGTTCAAGCTTCCTATGAAAGAGCTACTAAAGACCTTATGGAGGTATTGCTGCAGGAAAACAATGACAGGTACAAGACGGTTCCGCTCTGACAGCAGCAGCAATGTCAGAAATCATTAGAGAAACTAACCTGTGGCGTCATTCCATGGCAGATATACATGATTGGGATATTCTCTGTGTCTGGCCCTTGATCAAGGCACAAATCACTTTTCAGGGAATTCTGCAGCTAAAATAAACAGAAGGAAAAAAGAAATCAAACAAGCCCTACATAAGAAAATGACGGTGTGATTACTTTCTTTTTCTTTGAAAAAAAAAAAAGAAAAAGAGAAAAAAAGAAAAGTGTATGTGGTTGAGCAAGGAAATATGCAAAATTAAAAATACTTGTTGTGGTGAAGATACTGAAGAGCAAGCACTTGGACTAAATTCTTCCCTGTAGATAATCTAACACTTCAGATTTCAATTATGTTGCACATGGTTTCAGGGAGGGTAAATTTCAAAAAGCCTTCAGAGATAATAATAATTTTCGATACACATTTTTTACAATATCAAGTCTAACACATCTCTAGTACACACTATATATAAAGGACAATTTTTTCGCAGCACTGCAGCTAGCTGAGCGGTATGGTTGGAGTTGCAAACACAGGAGAAAGCCCTATAATTAACAGCTTTTCAGAATCACTCAGCAGAGTCTTCTTTTAAAAAACTCCTTTCTGCTGACACTTACAGACTTGTAGCCAATTGGTATGCACTAGCTCTCCTTTGCATTATTCTGGGCTAGCACACGAACAGCAGTCTAGCGATGAACAGACTGCAAAGTACTTGGCCCTGGTCATCACAAAGCCCCATATATTACCTGTGCAATGCTGAGACAGAATCTTCTGAAAGTGAAGTGCTAAATTAATGAGCACAGATAGCTGGAAGGTTTAGAGTGTGAGGCCAAATATGTGGATTGCATACCCATGGGTAGGCATAAATGTGCTCAGTGGTGTAAGACAAGTTCAGACAACATGAGAGAATTGTCTGATGGAGGGAGTGAAGAGGTGATGTGGTTTGCAACCACGTGTAATTAACTCAGCAGTCCTGTCAGCTGTGTACAGGGTACTCCTTTGAGGAAAACAAATTGATATGCTTAGAAAGGAAGTCTAGAAGTGCGCTAATATGTAAGAAGTGTGGACAAGCCCGAGACTGAAGCCAGGCAGTGAATAAAATGAAAACTGTGAAGTAAGATTTCCAACTCCAAACTTAACTCTAAATTCAATAATAAGAAAGGACAAATCCTAACATTAAAGAGGTATCAATGCATTCTTAGCTGCTAGCCTCAAGAATTAAAGAACGCTTCCTTTCTCAAAGCTTTCTATTTCTTAACCATAAACATAACCACAACCATGACTCTAATCATAATCAGGTGTTAGGTACCACTCTATCCAAACCAGTGACAAATGGCAGCTTTAATAATTCATACCTGGATCCATCACTACATTTGGCTTTTCAAAACCTCTTCCACAAACTCAAATTCTAATGCTTATCCTAGCTCTAACAGAATAACCTTTTCCACAACAATCTTCATAATAAAGGAAGAAAAAAAACCTCCCTTGACCAACATCAGCATGCAACTTAGGGCTGACCCAGCATTATAACAGGTACAGAGACTTTAGAGTTCATGCTCTGACAAGAAACGTGACCTTAACCCTAACAGCAGCTGCCTGGTGCCTTATGAATCCTGACAACAAAAAAATTAAAATGTAATCTTCAGATTTAATTTATCAAACTTTTATCCCAATCACAACTCTAAAATTAACTTAGAATATCTGTAGAGAATTAATCCTTACAAAACCAGAGAAACAAGAAAGACAATGGCCTGATAACTAATAATGGTGTGTGAAAATCTGAGGCCCGGACACTTCAAAATAATCCCTTTCCAAAATCTAGTGGCATTGTGGTCACCAACAATTAACTTGGGTAACACAGTTTCAGATTACCAAGACTTAATTACAACCAAAAATATAACCAGGTTCCCAACCCACATGCTGAAAACCAGAAATAATTAATCAATACTGCCATTTGCTCCCTCTTACGGATAGTCTTACAGAACACAAAGATAAACTAGACTACAGAAATTTATCAACATGCAAGATGATCTCAAACATCAAGCTGACATCAGGGAACCAGTCCCTACACTAAACACATCAGCTTTTGGTCTGCTGACACCACTTTCTTCTACCTCTATGGGTACTACAGACTTCAGAAAGAAACCTGGTTTCCAAACCTTCCTGCTGCCAACAACCCCAATCCTAGCTGTATGTCACAGCATAAACTAGATATCAATGATACGACTATTTTCTAACTTTCACAGAACAGGAGGAAATTTAAGATTCAGGAAATAAATATGGGTGGTGACACTGCAGATGCCTATATCCTAACCCTCACCCCTATTCAGGTAATTTTTATAATTACTCAGTAATATCTCTGTTTTCTACAAAAAGGGAAGTCAGTTGATGAATGGGAGTACTTAGAGAATCAGCAAGCAGCTGACTTGATTTGAAATACCATACATTTCTCCATTATAAGACATGCAAACTGAAAAGCAGACTGAAGGAAAATTAGAGATCCAAGCACTTTACTAAGAAGATTTGGGAACTGGATCTTTTTGTTTCATAAAACAGTATTTCATATAAGAGTAAGCTGTGTATTTCATAAAACACTCCTCTACCTGTAGAGATAAGTTGCCACAGATGTCCACTACTACTTTTGTGATAGTACAAATACTAAAATAAGGCCTACTCCTCACACCTCGCTTAGCTGATGAGACTACCCTCATACTGCAGACGAAATACTGCATCATGTAGGTTATTATGAAGTACACAAATATGCATGTTCTGCTGACAAGCAAGTTCAGTATTTCTGTAACAACCTCTTTGCTTCTTTTTGGTTTGTATATTGCCAGCAAGGAACCTTCAAAGGCTGATGAAAAAGTCTCAGTGGAACATAAAATCATAGGGAGTCTGTTCTGTGATTTTCATTTTGACTTACATAATTCAGAGTTAATCCTGAGACTACACAATGAGTACCTTAGCTATTCCGCTGGTCTTCCTTTTTTTATCTAGTATATCTTCAACCTGCAGTCAACCATTTTTTAGCTAGAGGCACCTACAAGCAGAACCATGCACCTATTAGCTGCTATGCTTCCTTCTCCTCAGTAAACTCCACACCTGGCTAGATCATGGCATCACTGAGAGAAATTCCACACGGTCTATGGAAGAGCTTCCTTGCACACAGGTGTGATTTGAGCATCCTTCCTATTATGGAAGGTAACCATTTTCTCAGGCATTTAACATTTAATGCACAGGAATCAATTTTTGTGAATATGACACTGCTTAGAGAAAGTGAAAAGGACATCCTAGTTCCACTAGCTTATTATGGGACCGTAGTAGCTTCCTGTGCTCATCTTGGGTATCATGCACACTTGCACTCTTGGTTTAGATCACTGTTTCTCCAGGGGTAAGAATTGTCTCTGTTTTAATTAGCACTGTACAACTCAAGCGTGATTTCCACATAGACAAGGATACTATTGTCATGCTAGTAATGATGATGATGATGATCCCAAAGTACAGGCATTTTTTGCAGTAGTTTCTGTTGAATGCAACATAATTCTTGAATCTCTTTGGCATTGATTTACACATGCGTTAGATATGTGAGATTTCTTTAGATCCGATTAGCTTGGAATGTTTGTGTTTAATACTTTCTTATAGCAGATGTCTAAGGTGATACCTGTTCTAGGGTGGACCAGGTTTGCTGTTAGATGGCTGAAAGTTTAATAAGGGAAGGCATCAACCTTTAGTGGTTGGACTCAAGGATCATAAAGGTATTTTCCAACCTAAATGATTCTGTGAGTCTCAATTAAGATCTGGCTACAATATTAAGAAGCTTCCAGCTGAAATAGTGAGCCTATTTTGTTAATTCACCTGCTGCCACAAACCTTTAAATTGACAGCTCCAGTAAGGCTAAAATATCATGCCTTGAGTATCTCTGAGTAGAATGCAAGCCATGAAAGAAACAAACAAAAGATCAGGAAGGAAGATAACATTCAAAATACCTCAGCACAAACTACAACAGAGCAGCTGTCTCTGTCAGCTAACCAGTCTAATAAATTATTTAACTAGGGACTCCAGGTTTATCTGATTCTTCTACTTAGAGCCAGACACTGTCTTCATGAATTACTTCCACTATTGCACCTCGCTCCCCCACCTGTTAGAATGGGAAATGTAAATATGATCCTTACCACCCCATACGCGACGGTATCTGAATACATTCTCATTTCTGGATACACACTGACAAGATACCACCTAAAGGTCTTGCACTGGAGTTTTTTCCTCAAGGCTTTCCTCTCAGAAATATCACCAATATCAATTCCAGAGTCCTGCATATGAAACAAAGGACAGACAAGCAGAAAAGACATCAGTGATACACTTCTATACAAACTCATCATTCAGTCTCCCTCCTTGCAAAGATGATTATGACCTACGATAATTATCAACTTTTGGCTGCAGAGTGAGTCTTGTTACCCATACACACTCCAGAAGTGCCCCAATTAAATATGATACAGGTCACCACAAGTCTCTTTCAAAGTCTGTTTTGGTCAACGGAACCACTTCTATTGACTTCAGTGGGGTTTAGATCTAGCTTCCAATGAGTATCACTGTTGTTCTCCAACTTCCTGGCACTTTCCAAATCCAGAAGTAATTGGAAGAAGTAGCAAGTTGCCCTAGAAACAACCTTATTGCTGGCATCCCACTGTGGCCTAGTCATTAGTATATGACACTTTCTGGCCATTTCTGAAGTCTGGTTTAATGCTTCACTGCACAGAACAGAAGCTCTGCTCCCCTTTCTGAAATGCCACTTATTAAATTTCTCTTGCAATGTGAAAAGAGAAGTTGCCGGTTTTGTTAAAAGCAATTGCAAAATATTCTCTCCCCTAATTTTTGTTCTCCTTTACATTTCTGGCTAACCTAATTTCTATTTATCATAAGAGCAGCTCATAAAGAAAGGGTTTCATAAAGTCCCTGTATATAAAAATCAGTAATTCATCACATTAAAATCACGCAGTGGAAATTTTTAGAGAGGGATCTAAGTGCAAAACCATGGCTGCTACTTAACAGGAAGTAAAATGAGACACTGTGCTCTACCACTTCTGCCTCAGAACAAAACACAGGATTAATGCATTTTCTTAGCGAAATCCTATCTACCTAAACAACACCCTTTTCTGGGTCATAAACACTCCAAAGAATTTGTCAGCCACCAGATATGATTTAAAATTAACATCGGAAGCACTGAATTTTCTTAAGTTATGCATCAAAAAGGTATCTTTAGAAATACCTAGGTTTCTGAGCTGCTGAAGCACCAACTGCTTCTTACATCCCAAAGCACTGAATTAATGTTAATCTGAAACAAATGTATTTTATTATGGGAGCATTTTCTAGCTAATGGAAAATTGACTTCCATGGTAGCAAAGTATACTAAGAAGTAGGAAAGTGAGGTCTGGCATAAACAGTCATAACTCAATCCTTCAAAGTGATGACTCCCCTCAAGCCCTAAATCATTCATAAAACTTAGTAATCACCTCCTACCATGCAGCTGGAGAAGGAAAATAACTCACATGTAGCACCCTGGCTTTATCACCAGCAACAACTCAGCATGTTTCCCAAAGCTGAGAATATGATGGGAGGAAAAAAAAAGGGAAAGGAAGAACACCAAAAAACATAGGGGAGGACACACAGAGAGCACAGCTTTTGCTTCTAGGGCTTAAATAAATCTCTCCATTGGGTTTTAAGTGCTTTTCTGAATCTATTTATCAAAGTAGCTATGATGCAGAAATCACCATGGTATCCAAGATCCCCATTTGAAGCCCTCAGTATTTCAGAGACGCCCACGTTGATCCCAGAAGGGAAGTCACAGCACACTGACTATTGATTCTGACTCTTCTTTATTATTATTAGCTCTCAAAGAATAAAACCTTTGGAAACATCTGAGTCAGGGGTTCTCAGTGATCTGGGAATTCCTCCATAGAAAAAAACAGGTCCTGTGTTTAACATTTTGGAATAATACATTTCATGGAAAGTCCTGACTGTTGTAACTGAATTCATTTCTATTACCTACACAGTCCATTACTTCATCAGCTTCTAGATACAGAATTACTCTCGTAGTTATGAACTTGTGTAACAGTATTTGGTTATGCTGTCTGTCTGTTCTCTCAGCATGGCTCTCATGATGACATCTCAAACATCTGTTTGCCTAAGCTGAAACTAGGCTTGATTTTAAAAATGGTCCTCTCTGGTATTTCACCCTTAGTTTACTTTGGAGGCAAGCAAAGATGAAACAGACATATTGCCATCTAGTCTGATATCTAAATTTGATCTAATCCCTTCCTAACCTTTCTCATCCATCACCTCTTTGCCCCTTTCCTACTGGAAGTCTGTATTACAAACGCCCTGCAAGCTTTAAGTGAATTTTTAGGTTGCTTTACTCTGAATACTCCTGCCTTTTACCGATATTTCTATAGCAGAGACTGCACTGCTCCTAACCTTTTGATGTATAAAAGAGGGCTCCTACTGATGATGTAGGTTTTCTTTATACTGATTCAATTAAAGTGCTTGGGAGTGTTAATTTTTTGCTGTATTTTCCTCTTTCCCTTAAAAGGCCAGAAGCTTTCCTTAAACATGTACTTGTTTCATCTGTGAAAACTAAACTCCTTCCCAGTACATTTTAAATAAGCATGTGGGCATGTGTGCGTTTATTTGGTTCTCTACAGCTTTGAGAAATACAAATGAAGGTTCTTTGTGCCACAGATTCTATACATATACATAGTAATAGATTTCTCCCTACAACAGAGGCATCTTATTACACTGTAGAAGAGGCTATCACTATTAAAAAGCTGATTTAGCACTTGCCATTTCCAGTTTTTAAGTCTGCACTACGGTCTGACAGCAGTAGCCTTTGTGAAGATGAAGGGAGAATATAACCTGCACTGTAATTTATTCAAGCAGTTCAGCGCAATGATTAGTACATTTGTGGTGGGAAAATGGTTGGAGATTGAAGCAGTAAGAAAACTTATCCCTCTTCAAAACTATAAACAAAATCAGCTTTGGAGATACAAGATCTACCCTGCAAACACCTTGATGCACTTTGTGACCTGAAGAAATAATTTCTTTTTCTTTTGTTCATTAAATGAGTTTCAAAATTTATTACAACACGCTCATTTCATTCTGATCTATCAGCACAGCCAAGATGGTGTTATTACTACTTGTTAAATTTAACAAGTAATAACAACAACTTGTCTTTGCATTCTTTATGAATTTGAATTCCAAACTGCATTGAGATCTCAACTTTGCACAAAGTTAAGCAACACCACCACTATATCCGGATGAATGTTATGGAAATACATGTATGATACTGCATATCCTGGTTAGCAAAAGGAATTCCTAAGTTTTGTGTTAATGCTATGCTTGCAAGTCAAAAACTTGAAATTCGAGCGATCAATGCAGATCAACCAATCGTCAGGAAAATAAATAAAAAGTAGAAACTGAAATTTAAATCTATCAACTTGGCTCTGAGAAGGTTGAAAGCTCTTAGCAGTTCACAGATTAAATACTACTAACTACAGAAATGAAAAACAACTGAAACCAGATATCAAACCAATCTCCCAGCTCAGCCATCCTACGGTATCTTTTCAATACAAGGGACCAATCATTGCTTATCTATGAAAAAGAAGGCCAAAAGGGAGTTGTAGGTACATTCTGCAATATGGCATGAAATCCACCAGACACCCCTACTCTGCTGTGAAATTACTAAAGAGTAATACACTCACAATTTAACTGATAAATGCTAACACCCCTGCCCCTTGGCAGAACTGCTCTGACAAATCTGGCAGAATTACAGCTATTTACGATGGTAAATAAGAGGCTCAAATTGAAAACAAGATGCATAATACAGATTTGATGGTTCCTTTTTCACATTTCTGCAGCTACTAGGTTAAAATCTCCATGAAGAGTTATCAGTGAAGATGATGAACATGACAATAGATTCATTTTTAAGGAATCTGAAGACAAAGAAATTGTTCTAGAGTAAGACACAGGTACATACATATTTTCATATATGTGTGCATGCATAGCATATCTTATGCCTATATGTAAGACATAAATAAATATGTGCATACCAAAGCAGAACTCAAGCAGAAAAATAAAAAGTCAGTGTAGGAGCCAAACTCAAAAGGATCTAAAGCCAAACCTTCCAATAAAAGCCTTTGTGACTCACCTCCTGGGGTATGTTCCATGCCATATAGACATGGCTTTTAAATTCATCCATCCAAACTTCAGCCACCCTTAGTGCATTTCTCCGAACATGAGCAGTTAGATCTTCTGTGTACGGTTTATGTGCTCTTTCAATATGGGCAATCCTAGAGCAAGGCAGAACTTCAACACTTCCTCCACATTGCCATACCTAGGAGAAAAAAAGATACTCTGCTAGTGAGAGCTCACTGCATCACTGCTGTCCTTTATTAAATACACTGAAATTATTTTATTTCTACACTTGACATTTTTACAGAGAAGAATAACAGCTCAAGACTTATTTGACTATATACAGGGGTTTGTTTTTTAGACAGTCGTGAGAGGAGAGTGTTATTACGTTGCCTTACTATGAACTATTACTACTACTTAACCTTACTACAGAATTATTGCACTACCAGTAACCTCTCATCACAATCTTCTCAGATCGATTCAGCTATTCTTAAGATTATTAATAAAATAATTTATAAGGCATCCAAAACCATGGCATTTGGGTTCAAGCTTTAATGCCTTGCAGGCATTTCCCTAAGACTGTGCACAGGCCATCTCAAGGCATCATTAGTGCATCTCAATGCACTATTTGGAATCTGGAACTAGGAAGCCTTATGTAGAAAGGACACTAAGACAATCAGCTTTTAAGATCACTTAAGTTTCAGGTTCTAGGAAAATTAGGAATATAAATGAATCTTCTGCTTTGCTTTAAACATAGCTCAGAAAAGACCACATTTATTTCATTTGAGAAGGAGTGACAAAAACTAAGACTGCCTAGTGAAATGTTCTATGAATAATTTCAACACACACTACTCTTGTAAATTATAATAAACTTATAATGTAGGTTACTGTACCTGCTCAAGTGCGTTTTGGTTTTGCCCGCTACCACTAATGTCCATAACATTAATCATGAGTATCGCATTCAGTTCTGATTCCCTCTCTTTCTATTTGCAACAAAAGAGAGAACCACTTTGGCAGCCTTAACAGTCAGTGAATTACTTGAATTATTTTACATAGAAGCTCTTTTTCTGTGTATGTTGAATTATGTAAACTTCATAACAAGATCAAGGGAGCCCACTGGTTAAGTGGATGCTAATCAGGTGAAAACTGTGATGTACTCCAATTGTTTGATCCTGCTGAACAAGAACCTCAGCTTCCCAGAGGCACGTGTACTAACTGAGGACTGACAAAGCTTGCTTTATTATGCTACTAGCAGAGATTCCTGAGGCTTGATATTCCATACCAAGACAGTGAAAACATGAGAGCAAAGGTGCTCCTTCCTTGCACAGCACTTGCAGGAAAGAGTATATTCTGGTCTCCCCTCTAGTGGCCAAGGATGTGGGTTGGCAGAACATCATGTTCTGGAGCTGATCTCAGGCCCCTCAGGTCTGTCCATCCTATAGGCATATGCTCTGCTAAGGAGACACTTTGTTCATTCATTCATTTCATATATTTAGACATCTGGCTTGAATACAGCATTTAGGCATTTGGCAGCTCCTGAGACCAGAAAACGTGGCATGGATTCATAATGTTTACAAAGCCTTTTCTGAACTGGTGCCTAATTGCATTCAGCATATGCTGGAAGAAGAGACAGAGCCTTGGTTTTCTGAGCTCTCCCAAAGATAAGCTACCCCATGCACCTACCGTACAGTCAAGAAGTGAGCTGAAAAGACTTCAGCATGTCTCTATGACCAGAACTTGAAAAACAGTAAAAGTAAATAAACAACCATTACCAACAACAGGGCAGAAAACTGAGATGATCGTAAGTATTTAAAAATACACAGGCAACTGATCTGGCAGAAGAATAATCTGGAAATAACATTTGTGGCCCATCTGAATATCACAGTGGGCAATCCAGTTTAGCGATCTAACAAAAATAATACTTTGTCAAACATTTAATTCTAAATGCTTCAGATACATTACCTAAAAAAAGATTAAATATGAAGTATCATCAGGCTTTGCTAACAAAATGCCTGCTTTCAGTCCGAGCCATTTCTCAGTACAGCATTTGACATCCAGCCATAAATTGTTTCAGAGTTACACACTGTACACAGTTTAAATTGGTATCAAAAAAGACAAGGGAGATGTAGAAATTGTCATAACTTAGCCTAGGACAAGACAATTCCCATGCCACATGCTCTGCCTACTCTGCCTAACCTTTGTTAGGCAGTCCTCACTAGAGATGGCCTCAGCCCAAGTCCAACATGTGAACACCAAATCTTCTGTGGGATTTTCTGAGTTAGGTCTCAATGCCATCTTAACAACAAGCTGAGCCAAAAATTCACAGTCTATAATAAGCTGAATTTCCAAGTAAATTTCTAGGATGTGAAAATCTAAAGAGCGGACTCATCTATAATTTTAACTGATTCAGTAATCAGTCAAATATAATTTGACTTTATAATGAATTCATACATATTTTCAAAGTCTACAATGTCATTTGTAAGTAACAAGGACCCCCTACCTGAATAAACACCAATTAATCAAATTTGGTGGCCACTCCTTTCTCTCACTGTCAGTCTTTGTTTTACTTTCAAAGATGAATTAATTACTCTGAAGAATCATTGATTCACTTAAGAACTTAATGCTAAGAGGGACCTGTCAATACAGATGCTGACAGTACTAGTGGGTTGCATTAAACAACTTCAAACCCAAATATTATTTCTAAGCAAAAATCTCCTGCAATCCATGAAAACATGATTAGCATGGACCAGAACTGGACTAGAGATATATGCTATCAGTTTCCATATATCAGGAAGAATAGAAGACCTTTAATTATTGACTTTTTAAAAAGGAAGACGTGAGAAACACATGTGATCTGAAAATATCAGAATACAGTGTGTGCAGAGCTTTAGCTACAGTACTAAACAAGCAGCACAACCCTAGATGTAGGCTGCGAAGTCTTGCAAAGCACTCGCGGAGTGAAAGCAGATGCAGTACTTTGTAAAGGCAGACAGCACAATCCAGACATTCTCAGCTGGTTACATCTAGGACAAGCCACAGTACCTTTCTCTCTCACAAGCATTCCTTGCCAGTGGGATTACAGTATGGTGAGAAAGCTCTTTCTCCAAAAATTTCACTGCACTTGAGGAGTCCCATTGCAAAGAAAGAAAATTTAGGTAGGCATTAAAGTGGGATTTTCTAATGGCATGAAACTCTCCTGCAATCTCAAGGGATTCTGGATTCCCAATGCCACAAAAATGTGCAAGATCTCCAGCCTATGAATGAAGGGCTTTGCTAGTTATACAGTATATGAACACTAAGCAATATAATATGATTAAATGACTGCTACAGAAAGTGTTAGGGTTTTTCCATCCTTCCCTTATTTGAAATAAGGTAATTTCTTGCAGCTAGATCAAGAACACCCATCCATTCTCAGACCAACTTACCACTTGTCCCTGACCACTCCTAGCTACCTCCATGTCCTCTACTCATGTAAACAAATCCATGATGCTTCTACCATTCTGTTGGAGCCACTGTGGATGGCTGGATGAGTTTTCAAGACATCTTGAAGAGGTATAAATCTCACATCAAAAGCATATAGGGCAGACTCAATTACTCTAAACCATCAACTTTTGGTCAAAGACAATTTTTAGGATTTTTTGAACTAGTATTTTAATACTAAGAAATATATTTTGCTAAAGAGACAACTTGAAGCAAAGTTGTGAAGCCTTTTAAAATGGTCTTTACATTGTCTTTAATATTTAAAAAAATAGGAATAGCAATTGAGGGGTCAGTTCCTCACAATTTCACGTTTCCCCTGTGAATTTCACAGCTATATTTTTGCTGTCATTTGTAATCTTTACTCAGGCTTCAGTCAAACTGAATAGCACCTTTCTTGTTCTCTAGCACTGTTATTTTATGTTATGGCTATAAATAAATACAAAGGTTTAAAATCAGTGAAGCTTTTCCAAGTTATCACCCATGATTTCAACAGGAAGTCTAAAGACAAAAGAGCTTCAAAGACTTTTCTTAACTGCACGGAATGGTTTGAAGTAAAACGTTGCATCTCTGGGCATACTGTTGCTGCAATCAGCAATACTTAATGACAAAACTGCTCATGCAAGGAAAAATCTTGATGAATTTCCTAAGCAACACTTTTTTCTGTTGCCTATGAAGATATTTTACCTGTGGTAGATGGAATGTGAGGTAGAAAGAAGCAGAAATTGCTAGCAATAGTCTCAATTTTCTGTCAAAACCTTAAAGATACATGCAAACTTGTCAAAAGTAACATACGCACCTGTCACTGTGATATAATAAATAGCAATTCACATTTCATTCTGTAAAAGCATCAACTGCAAAACTGTACCAGTGGGTCTCAGAAGTTATCTTCAGGCAAAGACTGTGGAAAGTTTTCAAGTACGAGCAACTGCGTATCTTTGGGAGCATTAGCATGTTTGCTGGAGCCCCAGCAATGCAGAAAGTTTGCTTTTCTTTGAGGGATTTCTTGAGGTTCTGGCCCCACTGGTTCGCTTTGCAAAAGCAGTCTCTTGGGAAAAGACAACACCAACTAGAGTTTCCATTCAAAGAACTCTCAGAATCCACTTAAGTGTGTTTTCAATGCTCCCTACCAAGAGAACCTTAAGGAAGGGCTCTTTATTCTTGAATTTCCTGAGGAGGTTCGCATATTTGGTAGAGCCCCAAGAAGGGCTTAGAGGGCTTTCTCTTCTTGAAAGGGCTCCTTCATCACTAGCAAAAGGTAGTAAAATTCCATTAAAAAATGTATGGCTTAACGGGCAGTAGTGGTGCCAAGGTGGCTTCTGACACTTACAACACTGAAAGACTAAAGTCAGCAAAGCCTCTGACCTAAACTAAGCAAAGCATGTGGGAGATGATAGGAACATTAAATGAATACAGAGAATCTATTTGGGGAAAAGAAACAGGTGAGGGAAACACCCTTTTAAATCTTCAGCTGTTATGGCTTATGTGGGGAGCTTGTCCAAGCTCTAAGTGCTTCTTACTGTTAATTTACTAAAGGTACATTTGCACATAAGCTGTAAATGTGGCCCTACATCTGTGTGACTTTATGCTCACTAAGGTTAAATTAGCCCCACAAAGCAAATAGAAAACATATTCTCCGTGTTGGAAGAACCAGGAAAGCAGCGGATGTGTAAAACTGCAGAAAGAGCACAGGTGGTGGCACAACAGATCAGCTATAACTGCCACTCTGTTAAAGGAGTAAAGGACCCAAGGTTTGGGCAGTTCAGTGAGATGACACAAGTGAGGCAGCCACAGAAGCAGTAACACACCAAATGGCTTCCTTAAACATTTTGCAAAGGCATAAGCCCTGATCCCACATGCTATAATTCCTCACTCCTTCCATCAAAATCAGGGCAGTGGTAATACCATCTGCACAGCTTTCAGTGTGCAGCAGGGACTCACACAGCCTTAGAAATGTCTAAGTCAATCTGCTTGAAATTTTTTTGGGAGCAAATTCCATTTACATCTGGAAAATCTGTTTCACTAGACAAAGTCTCAGTTTCTGTTTAGTTTTATTTTTAAATCCACATCCTTTAGTAAATCCTTTTCAATTGCATTTAAACATATTTGAATTTGCATATTTCATAAAATCAATTACAACTCTGAAGCTGATCCTCTCTCAAATATTTAATTTATACTTCATTATAAAATGACAAAACATCTCTTCATTAAAAATGTTTCTTTTTATCTTTTCAATCACTGAGTCTTCTTTTCATGTTGTGGAAGCTTAATCTAGTAAAATAAACCCTACATGATGCTGAGCAGTTTATTAGCATGTACTGCATTCATTAAACTTACACAGATCACGCAGTTTTTCCATGAACTGACGTGACCTTGTTTGAAATCATCATTTCATTTGGACTGCAAACAAAACTGTTTAATTATTAAGTGATTTCTCAAAAAGCTGAGGCAATTTCTAGCTTCTGTGAAGTCTGCAAATGACAAAATTAGAACAACTCATTAAAGATGCCCTGAAGATAAAAAGTCAGTGTAAATTACTACTGTGGATACAAACAAACAGTCACCGATATCTTTAAAATGTATCTGGGGGAACAATTTAATAGAAAAATATTTGTGACTCTTTGTTAACCTTTGTCATTACCATTAATAGTTTACTGATAATCAATAATGAGTTTGATGCTTCACAGGCAAGTATGAAAAAACTATTTTTATTCAATGCCATGAGCTAAGTCTGTGATCATTTTGGGCTTACATCTTTATTTCGCTATCTTGACAGGTAACTGCAGGAAAGACAGAGAGAATGGTGAGATACAAAGACCACAGAAATCAATGTTCATGTTTCCAACAGCAATCAGTGGGCTTTGGACTGCACCGTGAAAGATTTCAGACTGTCATATATATTTGGGTATCTGTCTCTCTAAACCTAGAAATGTACTCACTGGATGAAATGCATTAATCTTCATTTAGGTCATATCTCCACTAAAGTCAGATGATCTTCACTAAATAATTGCAGAAGTGACAACAAGCACTGATGGATTTGGCTAACTTTCCCCAAATTTAGCAAGCAGCCATGCACAGCTTTGCTTATTCCACCGGTCTCACATAGCTTCATCTAATTGAAGAAGTCTCCCCAAACAGTAGAATTAAACACAGAGTCCTGGCCTAAGTCACATAAACTCAGGATTAGAAAACTTAGAATATAGGTGGACAGAAAGAGAAAGAAAGTACAATTCCAGTGTACTCCTTGCTTCCAGATGCTGAATGGGCTGAAAAGGGAATCATGCCATTGGCATATACCCCTGCAGAGGGCGTAACTTAATTTCAAGAGATGTCTGCCTATGGTCACAGCTCAGAACACTATCCACAGAGAAGTCAGAGACTAGAGAGAGATTTTTAAAATGACTTCATCTGTTTTACTGAAGCCCTGTGAGGTTTATGAATCCTATTGTACTTACCAGTATTGAAGCCTGACATACTTTCAGGTAGACCTAACTATTTGTGTGCGAGAATAGCTTTTTCCGTAATCAAAATGATAATAATGTGAAACTGTAAGCAACCTACAAAATCACCCCACACACAATCTAAAAGACTATTTAAAAGGAAATAAAAGGCTTTAACTAGAGCAGCTCTCAATTTTTAAAATGTAAATTATCCCTTAAATATTACTTCTGAAGTCACCATTAATTGCCTCATAGGCATCACTTTACAATAATTGTGCCTTTATAAAACACTATAATTGAAAGAATAACACATGCAAAGATTCTTCCCATATTAAATTGTCAGTAGTTTCCTTCCTCTTTTAGCTAATTGCTTCATTATGTACTTTTTAAATTGTGTTGTTCTATGGGGATTAATTTTGCACACATCTTCATGAGCTGCGAAACTTTTACAACATATTGTTAAACTACGCATGTTGTGTTGCTGGTTCACAATTGCAGCAACACTATGCCTTGTGTTACCAGGAGATAACATGCTTCGAGGGTCACTGAGCACATATGGCTTCATTCAGTTTTCTTTCAAATGCATCTATCTCACTGCTAAGCACAGCAAATAACCAACACATAAATCACTACAATGCCAAGTTTAAGTCATGAACAGGAAGTAAAAGAAATCACTTTTCATCTTAAAAGGCAAAAAAAAAGCAGCAAGCTCAATAACCAGACCACCACTGGTTTAGTATTCATGAAGCAACTTACTGCACTGTCCATCTTTTATGTTTTCATCTTTCTCTTCTTTACCACAGCTGTATTTTCAGCTTGATCAGACTTGTTAACCTTGCACTAATCCTCAAGACTTGATCCTGAAGTACCAGAATACCAAGCTAAGAATAGACCACACTAGACTAGGATATTTTCAGTTGGAAGATCATCTAGTCTAACTGCCAATTCAGGGCTGACCAAAACCTAAAGCAAGATACTAAGGGTATTGTCCATACACCTCTTAAAGAGTGACAGGCCTGGGGCATTGCCCATCTCTCTAGGAAGCCTGTTCCAGTGTTTGACAGATGTCTCAGTTAAGAAATACTTCCTAATGTTCAGTCCGAATCTCCCCTTGATGCAGCTTTGAAACATTCCCATGTGTCCCATCACTTGATACAGGGAGAAGAGATCAGCACCCTCGCTCTCCACTTCCCCTCCTCAGGAAGCTGTAGAGAGAGACTCCTTTGCCCTCAGCCTCCTTCTCTCCAAACTAGACTGGACTGGTGCTGGAAACAGCACTGACAACACAGACATGTTTTCCTTACTGCTAGGCAGTGCTTGCACAGAGCCAAGGCCTTTTCTGCTCCTCACACCACTCCATCAACGAGCAGGCTGAGTGTGCACAAGCACTGGAAGGGGACACAGCCAGAACAGCTGACCCCAGCTGACCCAAGGGATATTTCACACCATACGGCATCATGCTCAATGTATAAAGCTGAAGGAAGAAGAAGAAAGGTGGGGGCATTGGGAGTTGATGGCACTTCTCTCCCCAAGAGAGAAACACATTACATGTGATGTAGCCCTGCTGTCCTAGAGACAGCTGAACACCTGCCTAATCATGGGTTCCTGGTTTTGCTTTGCTTGTGTGTGCAGCTTTTGCTTTACCTATTAAAATGTCTTTATCTCACGAGTTTTCTCACTTTTACCCTTCCAGTTCTCTCCCCCATCCCACCCAGAGGTGAGTGAGTGAGCAGCTCTGTAGGGTTTAGTTGCCAGCTTTGGTCAAACCATGACAGATGTTAAAACAAATATGGAATCTTCACAGACTAAGCCATGAAGAATTGTAATACCAGAATCAACAGTAGCATGGCCACCATACTGTGACTTGAAAGTGTAGAACGATATTAAACATGAGGCTATCTCGTAAAAATGCACTAATTAATCTGCATCTCACCTGAGTCTGCTAATTTGTGTGCATTGACTTAAACTGTTTTACTTCTTTCCACACCACTATACACAACAATTTCCTCTCATACAACATCAAGATGTCTATATTGCTGCCCAGTTGGTAATATGCAACCACATGACACAACCAATGAAAAAGCATCTGTGAGAAATCTCCAAGTGCCTCATTCTCCTTCTTTGGAGGGTATAGTGACGCCACGTTAGCTGGTGCTGTTATCAATCATTTGCTTTCCTGTAGGAGCAAGTAATAAAATGTTCTCTCCCTAGAAAGAGCAAAACCACAAAAATGATTCACTGGTTAATGCTGTCTGTATGTATAATTACACATGCTGTAGCTGCAGGTTACCTGCTGAGGCATTCACAGGCAAAATTAAAGCAAAAACCCAACTATTCCATTGCAGGTTTGACACAAATGCAGGACAAGTCACAGAAAGCCAGTTTATGTTGGCGTCATGACTGGCACCCGTTTGGAGGCATGACAATTCCTTATTTTGTTCTTAATAGAGGCTGGTTTGGATTTTTTTCCTGTGAGAATTCTGACCCTGTAAACGGAGAGTTACTCTGTGTCATTTTGGGATTTGGGTTGTTAACACAGTGAGGTACTTTCCAAAACAACATTAATCTCACTGAAAAGGCACTACTGGTTACACAAGATGCTAGGCAAGTACTTACGCCATACTTGCAGGGCCAAGGAACTATTTTTATCTTGCTGAAATCATGGGCTGTGATAAGCATTGGCTCCATCTTGTAAGATGTAACATCTGATCAATCTTTACAAACTTTTCTTCCAGGGTTCAGTATACAAATCACCTCTTCATTATTCACAAAATGGATAAAAATAAAAAGAAATCACTATCTTATAAAGCACTATTCAAATGTCATCTAAAAGTAGCAACTAAGAATATATTTGTTCTTGTACTTCTTAGACCTTCCTTTGCACACCATCAACCTAATACTGCTGAATGGCGCTTGTGATCATACAATAAGGCTTTTTTTCCATACAACAAATCATTCCTTACTGGGAAGGGTTATGGCCTACTTATTAAAATCAAGTCAAAACCATGGCTTTAAGACCACAGCAAGTGACAGCAGCTGGAAGTGCAAGAATAGGGGATGTCTAGATTCATTTTCCTGAAGGGAATTTAGGGAAGATCTATATTGCTCAGTGGAGTGCCATGCAAGGGGACCCAGCAGCAAAGACAAAAAGGGATGCTATGCACACATGACACATCACACTGCTCACCCTGTGCAAACAGTTCCATTATACAACAGCTCAGTGAAAAAGTCCCCTCACTGTCTTTGTTCCCTCACAGTCATTTCTACCTTTCGGCACAGCTCCCTCTCAGTTCTCCTAATACAGGAGTTTGCGAGGCAGCATGGTAAATCACAAACTGATTAACATTAAAATTAACCTTGCAGTTTGAAAAACACTTACAATGTGAAAGTTTACTTCTGGAGGTGTTGAGAGGCAATGGGTATAGGGGAGGCTTCAGACAACTACGCTGGCAGAGCCAAAGTGTGCTGCAAGAGTGAGAACAAGAGGATGGCAAGAAGAAGAAGAAAATGCAAGACAGCATGGGTGTTTAAGCCTCTATGTTGTGGGACTGCACCCTGGCTTGTACACTGCTGGCGTGGTTTAACTTAGCAGGCAGCTAAATACCACAGTCACTTACTGCCTGCCCTTCCCAGTGGCGTGGGGGAGAGAACTGGAAAATTCATGGGTTGAGGTTAAGAGAGTTTAGAATAGAATAGAAAAGGAAGGCGAAATAATAACAGTAATGATAGAATAATTAGAATACACAAAACAAGTGATGCACACTGCAATTGCCCATCACCCACCGACTAATGACCAGCCAGCTTCTGAGCAGCAGCCCCTGGTCAGCTTTCCCTTTAGGTTTCATGCAGAGCATGATTCTATACGGTGTGGGATATGCCTCAGGTCAGCTGGGGTCAGCTGTCCTGGCAGTGTCCCCTCCCTGCTTCTTCTGCATCCCCAGCCTGGCAGGATGGTTGAGAGATAAAAAAGTCCTTGACTTAGTATGAACACTGCTAGCAACAACTAAAACATTGATGTGTTATCAACATTATTCTTGTCCTAAATCCAACACATAGCACTGTACCAGCTACTGAAAAGAAAATTAACGCTATCCCAGCCAAAACCCAGACAACTGTGCAAAGGCTTTCCTCAATAAAAACAGACATCTACTTACATGTAATATATTTACGGTGTCACATAATTCATGAGTGTGTAAGAAACACTGACAGCTAAAGTTGCTGAAAACTTCTAGGGAAAAAGGAAAAACTCCAAAAGTTTTCAGACCAATACAGAGACTTTGGGCCAAATGTAAATATCTGCACTTGCTGGTGATTATCAAAGAGAACACTCTTGCAAAAGGCATGTTTAAGAGATACAGGTGCAAAACAATTGGGACACACAAACACTTTGGATTGGAAATGACTGGACCTGTAAGCCAGCAATGGGCTTCTATGCATTATATGAGAGACTGGGTTAATTTGCCTGCAATGAAGAATCATGATTCCAGAAGTTAGGGCAGGAGGAGGTTAAAAAAGGGAAAAAAAAAACCCCATAGTAAGGGCCAAAAGCACCTTCAAAAACCCCCCTCAAAACCAACCAACCAACCAAAAATCCCCATCCCCAATACCCCCCACCTCAAAAAAACCCCAAACAAACAAAAACCCAACCAAAAAAACCAAGGAAAACAAAGTCACCTCTTGAATTAAAAAAAAAAAACCCAAACAGATGAGGGAGAGGCATGACTTCACATCTTCTTGCCCTGCAACAGAGGGACTCTGTCGGAATGGACAATACCCTGAAGAACACTGAAACAATTTTCTGGTGAAATAACTCATTTCTTCATCTCTGTTCATACACTACATGCCTCTAGTTCTTCACCAACAGTAAAAGCATCTGCTTCACAGAAGTTCCACAGACAAAATGCTGGGCTAATAAGAAATGAACCAGAGATATTTATTACATTTTATTTTATTGTAAATATAACTAATTTCACTAAGGCAATATACTGTATAAAAGTAGTGTACCACACTCAGTTTGAACTATAAATGCAATTTTTCCCCTGGGTCAGCTGATGTTAAGTCTTGATACATTGTTTAGTGCGAGCAAGATCCATTCCTTTTCCCTTAAAGCACTATTACCTTCTACAAAAATTTCCTCTTACACTTTTAACAGAGCCATTATATCCCCGGGAACATGAATTCATCTGCAACACAAAGTCTCTGTGACATACATAATTACTCCAAGCCTAAGCCTGAGCTTACATTCCCTTGTATGTCCCTTGACAACTAAGTCTGTGACCAGAGGCAAATCACTGAATATTTGTTCAGGCATCCTTAAAAGGGGTACAAATAATTTCCTTGTAACAGGTATTTGGAAGCTTTATCAAACATGTAGGCTGCTTTAACAGACAAAATTATTGTTACAGGCTTGCTCTTGATAGAAAATCTGTTGACTTCACTAGGAATTGGAACAGACCTTTAAGAAGCCTACTGAAAACTAGAACTGAACCATCTAGTGCAGGATCTAATTGATTGCAATGGATTTATAGGGTCTTCTGTAACCACAAGTACTGCTTGTGCAAGCACAGCCCAGATGCAGAGCTCAAGTAACAGTGAGAAACACCAGCCTTTCATTCTGTTACTGCCATAAGGCAATTACCAGTACAGTTCCTATTTGGTTTCTTGGATAAGCAATGTGATTCCAGTTCACCCTCCAAATGCAATCTGGTCCCTTAAAAGCACACTTAAGTCCATTCAATTGGGAATGATTGAACATAAACCAAAAAGAAGCATTACTCATCCTAACATGAATTCAAGAACAGGATTCTGGGGCACAGCAAATGAATCTTTGAAAAATCCCAGATAAAGTGACTGACCTGCTAGAAATGATGCTGTCAAGTCTTGCATCAACCTTCTTATGGGGTAAATAAATAGCTTTGCAAGAAAATACTTGCTTGAGGAAAAAATACAGCATCGCTTCTAAGATTTGAAATGCATTCATATTTTGAACTCATATGTCAGCTTCTAGCTCAAGGCACCAGAACTCTATTAATATTTATTAATATGTGTTTAATATTTTACAAATGTTACTACAAAACCACAGACAAGCATAGAAATCTTAGAAGCTAAAATAATACACCAGATTAGTGACAAATAGAGCTGAATAGAGAAACTAATTCATCAGAGTCAAGAGAATAATCCTCCAACCAGAGACGTATTCTCTGTGGCTTGTTATGGTTTACTGACAGTGGATGCTTCAGATACAGTTTCCAATAGTTGGTGATTTTCTTGCACTCATGTAACACAAATAACCAGATATTTGCCCAGATGATCAGATGACAAAAATACCTCCTGGGAGATGATAGTGGGATAAGTCTTCATTTTGTCAGGGTCCAATTCCTGTCCCTGCATGGTGAAAACCCCATCAGTTCAGCTGAAAACAAACCATTTCAGGATCTCAGAAGACACAGCAGTGGTTTCTTCTTTATAGCAAAAAGAAATCCTAAATAGGTAGACTTTGCTTCTCAGAAGCATCTCAGATATGAGATTAAATCTTATCTCTCATCACTGAAGATGCAGGTGCTAAGAAAGCAAATGGAGAACAAGGGTTTGGCTCTGTCCATAGGCACAGAGATAGCAATTCACTTAGTCCTGTAACCATATCATACTGCAGCTGGTCTACTACTACTGCAAGTTTGGCTCACAGTAGATTACATCCTCTGGAACAAAATTAATACTACATGGGCACAGGACCATGCTTTACTTAGGGTGCTTAAGATAAACAGGTAGATCAAATGATCCTAGCTCTTGCTGCTGTTTCTATTTAAAAGTAACCTTCCCTATTCCTTCAGATGTTTGTCTTATATGCTTATGCATAAAATTTCCCAATGAAAGAATTGACTTCCAGTGCCTAAATACTGCAAAGAATGGGCTCAGAAATTCAAGCCATGAAAAAATTCGGGAAATTTCACTAGATATCAACTCCACCATATTAGAGAATATGACACACAACATCCTACTTCTTGGCAAGCCTCAATACCAGGCCAGTTTGGGCACACAGTATCTGCTTCTCCACCCCTATATGATAATGCATATCACACAGCAGAAGAGTACATGAATCACAGAATCATAAATCATAGAATGATTTGGGTTGGAAAGGACCTCATCTAGTTCTGACAGCTTCTACTAAATAGGTTGCTTCAAGGCCCATCCAACCTGCCTTTGAACACTGCCAGGGATGGGACATTTACCACTTCTTTCAGCAACCTGTTCCACTGCCTCACCACCCTCACAGTAAAGAACTTCTTCCTAATACCTAACCTGAACTTCCCCTGTTTAAGTCTGAACCTGTTACCCCTTGTCCTATCATACAGTCCCTGATGAAGAGCTAGATGAAGCTAGACTTCCTGAAAAAAGAAAATGACAATGAAAGATGAAACAAGTGAGCAATCAGACTGGAGAACACCATTTTAAAATGGAAACATTATTTATTGTACTAACACTTGTCATTATAATGTAGGTTTTGTAGAATAATGTCTTTATTAAGTGATTCATTGTAGGCCTTGCAGCTGAAAGCAACACAAGTAATCTAGAGATGACTGTTCAGTGCTGCAGAGATGAAAACATAGTTCAACAGCAGAGACAGACCATTGGGCCTGAAATCACGTGCTGATTACAATTTTCTATGTAGCCCTAGCTAAAGCAAATGAAAGGCAGCCTGAGAGCTGCATCTCTAGGACAAGTGCTTAGGCTGCACCTGAATGACATGGCTGCCTACCAAAATATGAAAGCACATCTGAAACAGCCACTTGTATTTTACCAAGACATGGTGTTTAGCCCCAGGTGTGTGCCAGAAGGCGGCAGCTGATAGAAGGAGTTTGCTATTCAAACTAACATCAGTAGAAATAATACTGTGCTTCCCAGAAGCTCTAACATTGCACTGTACATTTATATTCATCCTTGTGTTATCTGGGATATACTGAGAATTGAGAAGAGCTGGTAATAAACTACTGAAAAAACTATTCATTTTAGCTCCATAATTTGTTTCGATATAGCCAAGAACACAGACCCCAGCCAGGATAAACTCAGACGAGGCAGCAGACATTATGCTACCTTGCACACTACAATCTGCTACAGACAAAAGCATTTTATGTAGATCAGGCACTGCTTTCCTGAAGACAGACAAAAAGCCATAAGGAAATCACAGCAGTGTTGGGCCTAATTCCAGTGATCCAGTCTACTCCAAAGTTTCAGTTACACAGAGATTTGTGTCTCTCTGGTCTTGTCTATCAAAGTACTCTTCCCCGTCAAGTTCTGCAAGGCTAAGTGTAGGAAACCACACATCATATATATCATGATGCAAAACTATGTAAGACTCCTCATACAAGGAGACAATGGTTTTGTCAGTTGAACAGAGAAAAGAAAAATCAAAGTGACACTAATTTTCAACTCAACGCAACACTGAGCTGCAAAATCAGGTTTTGGGAACAGAAGGCAGTGATCTGGCCCTCCCAGAGAGGAGGATGGTGTTACTAAAAGAAGCAGCCTTGAATTTCTCCCTCCCTGTCTTGCTGCAATATCTCTGACAGATGGGAGACAAGAATTTCAGGAAATCAGAAGTATAAATTAGTATTTTTTGTTACATCTCACAGCCTCAGCAGAGAATTCTGTATTTTTTAATTTTTTTTTTTTGATATTGTACAACAGCATGCTTGTATTCTAGCAACGAAAAAGCACAAAATACAAGCTTCCACTAAGATTTCATAGCAGAGTTCAGGATTTATTTTATAATCACAGATCACAGCATTTTTCATGACCACCTATGTGCCTAAGAATTTTTCCTGTATCAAAACCCTGAAAGATTCTCAAACAGAACACTGCTGTATTTTCAGAATGGTATTTAGCTGTGAAGAGATACAGAAAGAAGTACACAAATCAGGCACAATACTACATTATAGTAAACAGATGAATATATGATGGAAGAAGAAAATATGTGCACTTATGCATTTTATGAACATCCTAATTCCCCTCCAGAGGAAAGGCAGCATAAATTCCTATACATTCCAGTTTGCTTCATAGTGATTTTCCTATTTTAAATGAGTAATCTAGAAAGGCCTTTTCTATTAAGCTTGCGAGAAACTATCCTCCTTACTGAGTCTGGGATCACAAGTAAGCAATTAAGTTTAGGTATCACCTCTACAGAACTCTTAACACTGTTACTTGAATGAAAGAATAATAACAAATTCTGTATTTCTGTCCCTGTTCCAGGTAGTTCTTAGCTTTTCCTTTTTTTTTCGCACCCCTCCCCCCAGCCAAATACAATTTGTAGCAAAGCTGTGGATCCCTCTGCATCCTTTGTATGCAATAATTCAGACATTTTTGACTGTTTTTTCCCCTGCAGTAAGAAGCAAGCTGTATTTTAAGTGTAAGCCACCAGTGTCGGTTGGTTACGTTCCTTACCCTGATCCCGAGCTCTACATTCTCTCCTCCATATACTTCCATGCCTTCATCCAGTAAGCCAATCTCTTGGAAATATTCTCTATCTACTATGAAGCATCCAATCAATGCAGGACTTCTGGGAAAATAAACCACCAGCAAACAAAATTAGCAGACAGAATATGAACAATTTTATTATTCAGACATAATTATATTTAAATGGTGTGTGAAGATGGATTCACAGGGCGGTGTTTCTCAAAAAGATTTATTCAGCTTTGTTTCCTAATGTTCTTGATTCTATGGGGAAATAAGCACCATTAAAGGAAAACAGACTCAAAATTACTGGACATACATATTCACCAGAATAGGTAGTGCTAGCAATACCAGATGCAGGAGCCCCAACTTTGTTTCTGAGGCACCAGCCATTCTAGTCTTTGTTCCTGCTAAATCCTCAGGTTTCTTGTCTGTGATAATTAACAAGGACACCTAATGATGCACAGAAGCCAGGTTAATCTACAGCTAAGAAAACTTGTGTCTGTAAGTCTATGTAAAAGAAGATAATTTCTTGAGTAGGAACATCCAGATAAGGTTCTGAAATACAGAATGAAGAAATGTCTGCCTTTACACTCATACTGTAATATTAGTCCATTGTCCTTCACCAAATTTAAACAAGTCACATATCTTTACCAAATCCTTAAGCTCTATTTATGTTATGACCTGAACTAACCAACTTTTACTATGCTGAGCCAATCTTAAGAAGGTAAGAGTTCAGGCCAAGAGAGTACAATTTTACTGTTATGAGATGCAAGGGAGGAGAATAGAGTCATTTAGCTTTTGCATTTTTCTCCTACCTTATAATCCACAATGACAAAGATTAAAAATATATTTTCTGATTATTATGCTGGCATCAGGAACTCTGATAATAACAGGATATTAATTAGCAATACAGAAAAAATCATCCTGCCTTTAGGAACATTCAAGCTACAATGTCCTAATCACAGATTATACAATTCTAGAGACATCCATACATTTATGTATCCTGAGTTCAGCTGTAGTAGTTATTTTTCTCCTTCCTAGTAGCTGGTGCAGTGCTGTGGTTTTGACTTTAGTCTGAGAACAGTGCTGATAACATGCTGATGTTTATAGTTGTTGCCAAGTAATGCTTACTCTAATCAAGGACTTACAAACATTGTGCTATTAGTCTGAAGTGCTATAGTACCCACTTTATAGCAATGAAAGACTATTTCTGATGTATTTATTAATGAAGAAAATAGCAGTTAATGTAATTTCGAAAATTATGCTTCTTTTATGTCAAAGCACTATTGCTTTTGGTGGGTTTTTTTTCAGTGTTTTTCATAGTACCTGCTTTCCTTTGTTATAATTCTGGAAGCATTCTGGAAGTATAATAGAAGCCAACAATTGATACATGTAGCTTTTGTGGGTTTTTTTAATTATCCAGCACATATGCAGTGTGTTGCACTGAATAAAAGGCACCAGGGAAAGGGGTAGGGAACAAACCTAAACATCCAGTATTCATAAAAGACATTCCACAGACCTCACATAGAACAGAGTTTTGGGGTAAAATGGAAAAGTAGATATGGTCCTTAATATGAGTTAAAAACTTCTAGTTTAAAAAGTCACCATAATTAATATAGAAGGTTTCCCCCTCCAGAACTTAGTAGAATATTTGAAGGATTTTTATAATGTTGACAGAGTTCATTAACATTGATAATTTCTAATGATGTGGAAATTGCCATCCCTTTTTACATACGTCTGTGGCAAACCTGTGAATTTTTATCTCTTACTTTCCAATTCTAGGTCTTGTTTTAACAACCAGCACATGGGTCAGTGTAGTACTGAGTGTTCAAACTGACAACTCCAGAAACGAGCTACCTGCCTGAAAAGACAGAACTACTGGATGAAAGATACCCCTTACATTGACTGCATGGAAACTGACTGGTAGTGGTGACCCCCTTATGCTGTCACTGCTATTTAAGGTTCTGCTTTGCAGCTGGTGAAAGCAGTCTTCACGCTTGCTTTCTGCAGAGAGCTAGAGTATAGGTAGCAGTGACCTCCTTGTTATGAATGCATAGGTAGAAGAAAGGCCTGGAATCTCAGCAGAGCTGCTGAGGATTCAGAAGCACTTACTCTCCTCCCCAAGATAAGGGTATTGTTCTGTACCAACCTGTCGTGGTTTAGGCCTGCCACACAGCCCACTCACTGCCCCCCCACCTCCTCCCTCGGCTCCCGGAGGGATGGGGG
>WYDI02022133.1:0-49032 GCA_009867235.2 Psittacus erithacus | reverse complement strand
ATTAAACAATTTTATTTAAATTTTTCAAGTAATGCAAAGTGAGCAAATATACCAATCACACCAAATGCATCTTTGAGCTGAACTGCAAAGATCATATGTTATTATTTGTAAGTGAAGCTAGCAAACTTCGTACAACTGAAATTTTAAAGAACTTATTTTCAATTATTTACATTTTTATTGGATTACATTGATGCCAAGTGGAAGAAAATTAGATGAGAAGTGGAGCTCTGTTAAATAGTAATTAAATACAACTAGACAGTAATTGTTCATGAACACCCACCTAATGCAGCAGTCTCAGCAAGATCAATTATCTGCTTGCTTACACTGCCAAGGTTTAGGAGACATATCCTTCATTCTAAGTCACAGCACCTCTATGATTTGCAGAAACATTGTGCTGCATTCTGCAAAATCCCTTACGGAACATGCTTACTTTGCAATTCATCTTAAGACAATAACAGGTTTAGTTTCAACACACTTCTTTAATTATTTTTTTATGGCTCCAGTTAAAAACAAATCAGTTTACCATTACAGGTTTTCCTTAGATAATTTCAAAATATTTTCTTGTAAATGAGATCATATGATTGCTTCCCTTCCAAGAACATTTGAAAGAGCTGCTAAAATAAGCGAACAGTGCTGAATTTGAGAAAAGGCAGAAATTAAAATGAGAAAGGTACATTATAAACAGAGAGTAA
Organism: Psittacus erithacus; assembly: GCA_009867235.2. Lineage (NCBI taxonomy): Eukaryota > Metazoa > Chordata > Aves > Psittaciformes > Psittacidae > Psittacus > Psittacus erithacus. The sequence continues at coordinate 48,340 of WYDI02022133.1, read as the reverse complement.
GAAAACAAAGGCAACTTTTTAATTATGTAACATCACCACATTAAGTCAACAGTGTGGAGATCTGAAGTGTTCTTCAGAACATCCAGTCCACTGCCCCCATAAAGAAAAAGCAAATATGTTTCACACAGATAGCTTCCAGTAATCCCAAATATAAAATGAATTCAAACACTAAATCTCTGTAGAAACTCTCTTACCCCAAAATCGAAGTGACAATGTGAAAGCTATTTGCCAAGAGCAGCCAGGGCTCAGCAGGCATCAAGGAACTGATCAGTAGAAATATGTACAAGTAATCTCAGATAACAGATAAACACCCAAGCTGCAACACTGTGCTTTTGATCCTAATTATTCCCACACAATCACAAGCTTCCAAACTTTCCAAACTGTAGTTCAATTTTGTCTAAATCAGCCAGGAATATACGAAACAGCAATCTAGGAAAGAAAATTTTCCAAATTTTCTTCAGAGAATTGTTCCATTTGTCCACTTTCTGAGGCTGATTCCAGCTGGTGCAAAGGTCTGCAATGCAAAAAACCGTCAGAGAAATCTAATGCTAAAACTCACGCTTCCCTTCAGAATGCAAAACTTCCTGCAAAACTTCCAAAATAAATGCCTTCCTTCTCTCAGAACAAATCAAACATTCATTTAGCTTATCTTTTCGAATTATCTGCAAGCGTCACTGCTTGAACCTTAAAGATAAGTATGTCAGGAGACAAAAAACCCAAATTGCACTGTTTGATGATGGCTGGGCTTGACAGACATATGACAGGTAATTTAGGCAGTGAGAAAGATATTAGCACAATATGTGGCAAAAGCACTCCGCTCTCACACGGTCACTGCAGCTTTTTATATTGACACAATAACTGCTGGGCACTGGGGTGGGATTTTTCTGCAGAAATGCTATCATTAGTTTTCCTTTCTTTCCACCATAATATTCTAAATTAATTTGGAAAATTAGTTACATAAGAACAGACTGGCTCATGCACTTCTGCCAACCCCTTTTGTTCAGGCCACTGCCTTTGAATAAACAAAACCTTGCACGACCTTTAAACTAAATCAAGTAGCTGATACAGGGTTGATTGTTTTTGCGTAAGGGACTTTCTAGCACCAGACAGAGATTTATAATAGGTGATTTCTTCCTCAAATCCAGTATGATTTCAGGAACGAGACACAGTCAGGCATAGCAACATAATTAACTCACATTTTTATGCAGGGCAAGAAGGAGGATCTGCAGAAATGTGACTGCAACTGTAAGCCAGTCAGCCTTAACATCAAGTTCCTAAAAAGATGGAGCAAGCCATCCTCAATGCCACGTCCAAGAACGCCAAGGGCCACAAGTTGTTTGGGAACGGCCATGTATATATACACCTTTGGAAAGGACAACATGAATTTAAAAAGGGCTAATCTTGCCTGATCAAACTGATTGCCTTCTAAGATGTCCTGCCTTCATAATGAACAAGGGGAGAACAGCAGATACCATTTTACCATCACTTTAGCAAAGCTATCAACAGCTTCCCATAGTCTCGCTTTTAGCCAAGCTGATGAAACACACCTTGAAAAAGTAAGCACGAGTGGAAAGCTGGCTTGATTAGTCAGGCTCAGAGGGTGGCGATCAGCAGGAGAAAATCCAGCCAGCAGCAGGTCAGTAGACATGTTCCTCAGGGATCAACATTCATCAACATCCTTATTAGAAATCTTAATGCTAGGATGGCATACACTTTCTGAGGAAGACAGCAGGTGACATCAAACTAAGGGGAAAGGATTGATAAGCTGCAATGTGGAGCAGCTACTAAGAAGCACCTCGGCAGCCAAAGGACTGATAGGCACCTCATGAAGCACAAGCCCAGCACTCAGGCTCTGAAGCCCCTGTGCACCATTGCACACTGGGTGCAGCCAGATGGAAAGCAGCTCTGCAGAAAAGAAGCTGGGAATCCTGCTGAGCAGCGCAGCTGCGCACCAGGCAGCAGCACGCATTTCCAGCAGCAGCAAGGACCAGTGTGCCGGTCTGTGCTAGCTAGTCCAAGATTATCCTGAGTTTAAATACTTTGCTTTCAAAGTCTGTCTTTTGTGGTTTTGTAAATCATATTGCTGGCATGACTCAAACATAATCCCTGTGGGTTAACACTACAACTGGTAGTAGATTTCAGCTAATGACTTTTTCCTCAGCTCCCACTGTCATTTCTTTCACACATTTAAACTTTTTATGGATTTTCATTTAAAAGAAAAATAAGTTGAAAAGGTAAGAAAAGAAAACGATACACTATAATCTGACAGACGTGTTTTTGCCTGATGTTTTTGCTTTGAATGAACACTTGTGCTAAAGAATCATAACACATAACCCCTGTTCATGCTGTATTAGTTTAAAATAATGAAAGCCAAAAATAATTGGCATCAGCAAAGATTTCAGATTTTAAAAGAGTGAGCACAATACATTCCTTGTGCTATTCCTCTGTACTGTACTAGGAACTCTGTAATATTCCATCATTACAAAATGTGCTTGTGAAAGAATATAAAAATAGGCAAACCAAATAAAGACCAAAACACTCAAGCTCAGAACACACAGTGCACAAAGTACATTTCTTTTGTATTTACCCAGTCATTAGCTATCTGTTTGCATTGTATATGGGGAAGTGCTAAGTAAACTAGAAAGCCTGCTTGCGTAGTCACTGACATCAGTATTGTAGGGTTACTAGACACTGGACAACCTTTTGCAAAAAGCTGTCATGATGTGAATCTTTCTAAAATAACAGATACGGATTTACTGTGAAACTGAGATGGTCCTAAGCTCTTGTTGCCCTCCGTTCCCTAATTTACACTCTTTGCTATGGTAGGCACAGTCCCAGGCATTGCATGTCAGTAGCAAACGCTCATGCCTTCTGCTAACATAACATCCTTGAATTTCAATATAATATCAAACCCATAAACACAGAGTACAAGATGGTGTATTTCTCTGTTTACTCAAGAGCCATTATTTGCCTTCTGTGTCCATTGCCAAGGCACGCAAAAACAGAAGGACGAGTGGCCATGGCTGTGAAAATATCCCAGAGATCTGTAAATGACGCTCTAGAGAGATGTAGCTCGCATTGCCAAGTACGCACGAGAAAGCAGGGAAAAAGGCCCAGAAGAACAGTAGCATGAACACATCCTTTTCAGCCTTAAAGAAACTATACATCAATAATTCATGTAACTTAATCCAATTGAAATCTTGGGAAGAACAAGGCCTTCCTAAAAATCTAAGGGATCTTTTTACAGTTAAAAAAAAAAAAAAAAAGAATTCTGCCATTTGAAAGCACATCACAACAATATTTATTTCTCTGTTTATTTTCAAACTTGAAAATTGCCAAGTAAAATCTGCAGCCATACTTCTTCACTCTTTTTCCTTCTGATTTGTGTACCCTAAGGTTCTAGAAAGCACAAACATTGCTATTTCATTGAGGAGAAAAAGAGTATTGCTTTTCATCTGTTCACCTGTAAAGCTGAAATTAATTGTAATTTGAAAACTCTTTACATAAGCCATCTTCTTCAACTGCTTTGTGTTTTTAATATACCTACTATTAATAAATTATGACAAAATTAGAAGTGAACAGATTAGAAAATTTTGAAACTGACTGGGCAAAGCAATGATGAATGTGGAAATCTCCTAAGCAGGAGGCCTGTGTGGAATACAGCCAGGAATTTGCTTTTATGCCTTTGCATAAACTGTCAGTTACAAGGAATAAAGTTATTGTGTAATGCAGCTATTTCCAAGCAAATTGATAAGGCTCACTTAACTCGCTGAAATCCTGGCTGTGACACTAGCATTGTTGCATTCAGTCAAGAATAGAAGTAACCTATACATTGACCCTTATATTTTTCATTATTTACTTCAGCCTTGTTTTGAAACACTACAATCACTGGCACTATTTTTATGTGTCTCAGTCCTACTCAATCTTAACAACTGCAGAAGCAGGACTGGGCTGACTCGCATTACACAAGGTCTGATGATTAGCACTCATACCTCTCATATTTTAAAGTGCCAGGTAATTCCCACAGCACAGAGCACTGGGCTCCCAACTGAAGCTGGCACAATACCTGTTAGAACACAAATAGAGGACTGTTTCTCACACTTGCAATATTTTTTTAATATTGCAAAGGGCTTTTCAAGTCAGATAAAGCTGAATTACTTCCACAGGCATAAATGATCTTCATCCTATTTTTAGCAGAGCTCCCTGCTAATGACTCAGAGTAGGGCTAACTGTACACAGAACCACATCCCACAGTAAAAACACTGGAACATATTCAGCCAAACAGCTTTTTTTTTTTTTCCCCAGAAAAATATTTTAAAATGTCAGTGAGGAATTATTTTTAATAGTATGAAATATAGGCATAATTACTATTTTAAAAGCTGATTAAAGAAAAATCACCTATGTAATTATAAAACTGAGCAGCCAGTGAATTTCAGTAACAAACCAAAGCTCCATTTTATTTAACACTGTAAAACTGTTTTATTTAAGATATTCTGCAATTTTATTTAACTGCCAGGCTGCAGTCAGATTAGTGCTGAGATTTAATTTTGCAATGCATGTTTATATGCTTAGAAATACATTTCATTTTGATCACAGCATCAGTTACTAGCAGTGGAACCCAAGTTTCATAAGAATATTTTTCTTTCTCCTTTAATTCAAACAGTAGCATGTACCACCCCAAATAAGACCATAAATTCACTTTTGAAATAGGAAGTCACCTGCCAGCAAGAGCTTCAAGAGTTTTCCTAGGATAGCTCTAGTATGTATCACTGCAATTCTGTATTCCGCTTAAAAAATGATATGTGGTATTCTCCTCAAAATTACAAGCAGATAATTTTATTATGCCATCTAGAGTGTATTTAACTGTGATATTCAGAAGAAGTAATAATGACTAATAGCCTCACCATGGGATCAGAATGGAGCTGCAATTATTTCTGCTTAATTTTTATTAGACTACTCTCACACATTAAATATAAAATGTACGATCAGTTTAACAGGAAAAAAAAAAAACATTTTACCATAGTGGATATTCCACTGTCCAACAACTGTTATGTACATGGTATAGATGATTACATCTGCAACTTTTAACTAAATTACCTCCTGAAAAAGCAAGTTTTTTAAGAGTCAGAGGCCAAAATTATGTATTTGTATAATCACAGAAGTCAGCCAACTTTCTACAAGTCATTAAAAGGTGCACATCCCTGACATATGAAAACTCTGAACTTAGTATGGAAAGATGCCTGAAACAGTTTGAAATAATTCTCAGCTATCCTTTTTTGTAAGCCATCCCACCTACTGATTATATAACTCTGAGGAAAGTTCAGCCCATAGATGAGGAAATAAATCAGAAAGAAGAAAATTAAATGTATTTTATTTCAAATGTTATATTCTTATTAAAAAAAAAAAACAACCACACAAAAAAACAATTCTCACTATATTAGCATAGTAGAATTCTGTACCTTTTAGCATGACACATGCACAAGTTAAGGATCAATCTCTGCCCCCGGGAAGATGAATTTCATCATCTAATTTGTAAACCATGAAAATGCTGCCGTCTCAGAAGAAATAAAATACTCCCAAAACTACAATCCATATTAAGAGAACCTTTTAAACAAGTTACTTATTTTTAAAGCACTCTAAATTTCAAACATGTTCTCAAACCAGAAAATAAATGGGCATATGCATACAAAACCTAAGGCCTTTTCAGTCACACAATTATGAATGCAAAGCTCCTGCATGAAAACCTGATCTCTCTCAAAAGGTACCTTGCTAAAGATTTGTTAGTCTAGAAAAGTTTCTTTACAGAGTAGTGAATGCTGGCTCCACCAAAGCTAGCTAATGACTTCTTGTTCTCAGTGATAACCCGAGATAGATTAATACCAATTACTAACGACACTGGCATTAAGTCACGATGCTTCTTTCCTTTTTCTTTCAGCACTTTCTTATGAACAAGTATCACTGCGATTACATCCTTTTTCCCTCGTTTCTGAAGCAGATGATTTATGGGATACCAACTTTAAAAAGAAGAACTAGGAGATATTTAGATTACCTTTTTCATATAACAGATAATCACTCTTTTTCATAAATGAGAAGTACTAAGAGAAAGAAGCTAGCATGAATGTTTCTTTAAGCTTCAGGACAGATGAAGATTTTTTTTAAGTCAGGCCATATATTTAGGTAACCAAATACAGACCTCTTGCTACATGTATCACATAAAGACAAATAACAGACTCCTTTAAAAAGAAAGCTATGTAGGAGAAAAACTGGAAAAAGGAAAACTATACTCTCACAAATAGCTTTGAAGATCAAAGGTGACAAAAAATATAATTACCACTTCTGATTCTCCACCACAAACCCACTGTAACTGTGGTCTATATTTCAGAGGCTTGTGTGATGTCCATAAATTCACTGCATTGCCTTTCATAACTTCCAGCAAGGCAAGACACGCTTCTAATAGTTAACTTGCATTTTTTAAGGACTAATGGATAATGAGAATTCCTTCTTTACTGTTGCTTTTACGTGTTGATGCAGCATGGGTGCAATTTTGACTGAATCACTGTCTTGAGAAAACCCTAGTCTTCTCAAAGAATGTGTAAGATTTTGACTAATATAGCTTAAAACAAGTGTGTCCAAGCTACAAGTTTACTGTAATAGCTAGCTGCTAAGCAGCTTCATGCATCTCTTCTAATATACTATAAGCTCATTTTTTTCATGTAACATAATGTACAAAGCCACATAAGATTCTGAAATGTTTCTGAAATCCACAAAACTAAAGAAAGCAAAACCAGGAGATGTTTCCTTTCTAGAAGACCTGGTGACATTCATTTTTTTACAATATATTGGTAATATTACTCATGACACTTTAATATTAGAGAACCTTCTTGGTATTTTCCTTGCTCAAAAACACTGCACTTTCTAGGGATTTACTTATTGCAAGGTTATTCATTGGTGCACAGTACAACTAATGGTCTTGGTTGAACAAAAGAACATATGAAAAAGCAAAGCACTGCAGGTTTGCTCTAGAGAACTTGAGCTTTCCAGTTTTACACATATGCAATCAGTTAAAGAAAAAAATTAACAGGTGACACTTAGGGCCAACCATCCTCTCCATATGGAATACTATAAAAAGAGGTATTCAGAATGAAATCTTAATTCCACTGACTTCATCGCCTGGACCTATATTTTCACCCTGTGTGAGCTGAGGCCAAGTTGATAGTGCCAGACACACATGGGGAGGGAGAGCATATAGTATCCAGACAATGCCTCTGAAATCTCTGTAGCTTGCATTCCCTACTGCCTGCCCACTGAAGAGCTTGGTATTTAATATTACCTTGAGTAGGAAGCTTCATTTTATCTAATTTCTTCCTAATCTGTATTACCCCAAGTGCAGAATACCAATTTCTTTAAAATATACAGCAGAAATGGTACTTTTTCACCAAATTATGTGAGAGTGCAACATTTCTGCCTCCCACTTATGACTTCCATCCAAGTAGATATACTCCTTGAACATCAAAGTTATTGCAGTGCTAGTCATTTGATCATGCTTTGTGCTTCAGCAAAACACAGCTGGGTGATCAGAGCTCCACTTGCTATAACACGGACAAAAGGCACTTATTCAGTGATGACAGGGAGCAAAGAATTATTTCCAAGCCAGTGTATCTTAGGAACTATTCCAGCTACACACATCAACTTTTCCAAAGTCAGAAACTTCCATATATAGATTAATAAAAGATGGGTTTGGCTCTTGGTAAAAAAAAAAAAAAAAAAATTCAGTTTTGAAGGGTGTTTTATAAAATCACCACAGTTTGGTACAGTGGAAGCAGACCCTCCTTCCCCACTCAGTCACATCTAGCATCTAATCCTCATCAATTTTTGCTCCTTGTGATAACTGTCAGTAAACTGGTATGTGCTATGCGCACCTGCAACTTTGTTTCCTGCTTAGATGTCCAGCGTTAAGCATGGTAACAGTAACAAACATTCCCAGTTGGAAGTAGACAGATGCCCCTACTGCTATTGCTCTTTCAATAAAATTGCCTTTCAAAATCCCACAGTGATAGCAAACACGGCGCAACTACATAAAGCATCGCAGGCGCTGCCTGTATCAGCATATGAATCATATCAACAACTAGGAGAATAACTCATGTTCATTCTCACATGCTGCTGCTACAGTATATAACAGACCTTCCTTGAGCAGCCTAAAGCTTCGTCTCAGATAAGGGCACAAGAAACAGAAGGACATGCAGGGCTGTCTCCCATTGTTGCTATTCTTCTCATGTAACTGACTGAAATTAGCAATTTTCTTTTTCTCAGGAACTAATTCCAGGTTTGCAACTGCTACTCAGGAATTCTTAATCAGCTTTAATTGCTTTTGTAGCTTTTTAATTACTGCTTTATAACTGCTGTATCCCTATAGGACAGCAATGAACATATATGTCCATTTACATTCAAAAGGACTATTGAACAAAATAGACCATTCCAAAATTTCTTCTTCTGTGCCTACCTAAACTATCATGTGGAAACTCAGCACTGTCATAACATATCCCGCAAACATATGAGACCTTAAGCCAGGGTGACACTCAGGCACTGACAAACTGTATCTGTCCCCAGAGACAGCAGGCAGTTCCCTTCTCTAGGATGCAGCAGAAGCTGCTAGACTTGTTTTTTTAGGCAGTAAAACAGCAGCCTCCATCTTCTCTTTGGTATTAAAGATCTTAACATAGCCAACAACAACAGTATAAAATTCACGGCACACTGGAAGGGCACAACAGTACAGAGGAGTTCAAGGGGCTCTTTTTACATCCTCTCCTATGAACACATAAAGCACGGAAATGAAATAGTTTGATCTTGTATGCATACATAAAACATCAATAAATACACACTGTTTTACAGGCCTTTTATATATTAATTAAACCTGTATAAAAAGAAAAAAAGCAATATTCCTTATGTATAGTATTTTAAAAACTTCAGTGAGACATTAACATGCAAGCACGGATTTTTCTGTTTCATGCTATACTTTTAACTCTATTCTGCATAGATGTTTATATGCCACAGACTACTCTTCTCCAGTGAAACTACTCTGACTGCATCTGCTGCTCTAAACTGACAGTCTAGCCAGATCATTTCTAGTGGCCATATTGTATAATGAAAAACCAGGAGAGAGAAAAAAAAAAAAAAACAAACAAAAAAAAAAAAACCAAAACAAAACAAAACAAAAAAAAACCCAACACCAGAAAAATATGCTTCCATGAATCAACACTTTACAACACCAAATCAAGCCATTAAAGAAAATTTTTAAGTAAAGAAGACAAGCTACTGAGTGTCTGCACCAAAGAAGTAAACCTGACATATAGCACAACTAAAAAACTCTACATTACTCTTTACCCTGACTTGTCAAGATGCCTTAGTACTTACTAAATTGCTATACCTGTGGCTAATAAAGCATTCTATAGCATCTCACCGAAGTGTTTTGAGAAAAGATGACAAAGGCTGAGTGACTTCAACTACCCAAGGTTTTTATAGCTCTAAATTAGAAGAAACTAACTTTTATGGGGGACTCCTGGGCATGCCACTGTAAACTGTTGTCCAGAGCTCCATTTGGCATTCTAAAGGGACTCATATGGAGGAAAAGATAATGCCAAACAAAATAAAACAAGTTAAACACAATATTGTTAGGTTGTCAAGCAGAAGCTAAATATCCTTGAGTTAGTGATTACTTTGCAGTTGCCTTATTCTAGAGTCCTGCCTCAGATCATCTTTACCAGACTAGAGTCAGAGTTTCAAAGCTCTGTAAAGGCTATTAAAGACAGAAGGGATTTTTTCATATTAATTTGAATCAAGCAAGGAGTTGGTAATTTGACGTGTTATAATATAAAAGCCTGCTCAGTAACAGTGCTAACACAAAAAATTGCTGTAGGAAAGTTCATAGCTTTGATGTTCTCCTAAATCATCATTAGTTATGTTTAAATACCAGTTTAAAATGCTGATGCTACTGAACTCTAATATGGAATTGGAGATTAAAATGGAAAAATAGCACAATACCACAGACCAGAAAATATTGGATATGCCCTCCACAAAGTTTTTTTGCCTTCCTTACTCTTTGGAGTAAAATCTTCTCATTCCTACCATCTCCATGGGCTATCAGCAATGTAATGTTAGAATCACAATATGGTTCTAATTAAAGCAGTTTGAATTTAAACTGTAAAATGCATCTTAGAGTAAATAGAAATAAAAAACACCTCTTGGAAGGACAATTTCTAGTAGCTGAAAAGATGAACATGCACATAGTGGGGAAAGGGTGCACAACAAAGAAAATTTTAATTCTGCCTCAGTGCTCATGGTTTTAGTCTTTTTCAGAATTAGTGTATGGAAGGCCAAACACATTGTTCAAAGTTATAAATCACAATAAGTATGAATAAACACGGATGCATCAGCAGGACAATGATGCTGGAGCTCAGCCTCAGGCATATGAACATTTGCACACCAAATTAAATATCAGAACACAGAAAAAGCATCCTCAGTAAATCAGTAAGAGCATACGTAACACTATACACTTGACTGATTAAGTTGAAGTCACCACTGAACTTGTTCAGTAGCCAGAACTTTTGATTTCACTGAACCACAGTGACTCTCAGTGTATTCTGCCACTTTATCACTTTGTATTGTCCTGGGATAAATTCCTTGCGCCTCTTCATGAATTGGCATAATGAATGAAAGAGTACTTGGCTCCACACTTGCATACCCCACCAATGGAGGAAAACCAGTTCCAACAGGAGAAGACAAATGGGGTTTGATGCATCTGGCAGAAATGCTGCCCCTGCCTAACCATCAGCACAGCTGAAAATGGGACAGGAGAAGGGCATTCTGCTGCTGTGCCAAAAGCATTTATTCAATATGTTAGTTGAAAATAATAAATCTATAGAAAGCATACAAGTTAATGACAAGCTTTAAAAATATGAATGCTTTTGCAAAATGTGCCTGATCTTGTTGGGTACTGCCTTCCCAGATACCTATCTAGAAAAGCAGGCAGGTTCAAGTTGATTGCTGTCTTGAGCTTTCTCTGCTTCATGCATTGCCTGTTGCACATGCCTGTCATCCTACCCACCCTTTCTATATCTGAACTCTGACCACTTAGCAGCAAAGCTGCTGTGTATCGCATACTCAAAGAGGGCAGGCATTCATTCACATACAGTGGGAATGGCCCCTCAAAACCTCACTGGTGGCTTTGTTCTCTCACTTATAAAAGACTCCTAATGAGGCACCACTTACTGTCCCTCTTCTTTCAGTGCCTATGGGGCCTGCCAAGCTTCTGTCACATTCTTGCCTCTATATTTCTAGAGAAAAAAAAATGAAAAAGGAACAGCTTTCACTCCTGCCAGCATCAAGGATACTCGCACAGTGCACGGGAAAAGCTTACTCTAACCCATAATTTTCAGACAGGACAGACTCAAAACTAAGTAGGCAGGGTACACACTTACTGTGTAGAAACCCATGTCCAAATCAGCACCAGTGGGATTCAGGCTTGGGCTAATCATTTGCCATCAGATGGATGTGTCACAAGTAGCTGGCTGAAACATAGCCCGCAGGCAGAGCAGACAGGACATGGGTCTGTGCTCCCCCTCCTGCAGCGCATGAGACTGCCCCTAAAAATAAGAGTGAGTGTGCGCGAGCAGCCCCATGGCTAGGACATCTCTTAGTACATGTGCCCACCCCTGCACAGAACTTTTCATGAAGAGTTTCACAGAAGCTGAAGAAACATCAAGCTGAGCTGCAGATGAATAAGACATTTTCATTTTTGTTGTGTCTAGAACTGGACTAATAGGGCATGTAAACACTCTGTGTTTACAACTTGAGAGTATGTATTTGGGGGAAGATTTTACAAGAATCCACCATGATCTTTGAGCACTTCATTTTCTAACTTGAATGTTGTTTTAGGATTTCAGGGTTGTTTGCTTGTTTTAAGAAATGTATTTGGGAGTTTTACACAGGACAGACAGGTTACTGTGTATCCTGCTTAATATTTGGCTATATGCAATTCATTAAATCATTTTTCTCTTCTCAGGACTGAATTTATTCCAACCTAGAGGAGCACAACACCCCCTTGTATCCTGAACTGATAACATATACCCCTATTAAAATGATTTTCAATTTGCATTTTAATTTGTTCCTCCTATGCCCACCAAAAAATAAAATAAGCATGCATAAAGTCTCACAAGTAAAATGGAGTTTATGACATGATAACATCAAACAAAACTTCTTAAAATTCCATCCATCTTGTGCTGCATTTTTTATAGTTATAAAAGATGACTTCCACATGGGTCACAGGCATCAGAACGTGAGACGAAATGAAAATTAAGATACTTCCACCTAGTGAGTCAAACCATAATAAGAGACTTTGATGTAACATCAAGAACAATTTTGGCCTCAAAACTTTATTGTGGAGAAATTAGAGGAACCACCCTATGCACCCTCATTCCTTGTTCAAATTTGCTTTCTTTTTAGAAGTGATAAAGGTTCAGAAAAGTACCACCTTTGCCAGACAAACACAGCCACCCTACAGCCAGGCTCCCAAGCCCCAGCTACTGTGCAAGCACTGTTGCAAGAAGGGGCAAAGGTCTAGACGGGGACACAGAGGGAAGTACAGGCACAAAACCGGTTCTTCTATTTACAAAAGAAAACAGAAAAGTTTAAGTGTTTATTGCTGTGTCCAAGCTCTTTATGACACAGTATAACTGTTAGTTTGATAATTCGTAAGTCAAATTTGTAATATGAAAGATCCTTTTTTATACTGACTTTACTGAACTTTTCAGTATCACTGGTAAATCTTTTTTAACATTTTTCGTAGTATACAAAATTCATTTTTTTATGAATATCATTTTATTTCCTTTGAGAAATCTTGGTTTTGTAACATTTTATCTATTTACTTTTATTTTCTAAATTGCTTACCAAGTATATCGATGACATTCAATACAATGTAAGATCAGACTTCCATAGCAAATTTGCTTCTACTACATGCTGCACCATAAACTGGAGGTTCCTGAACTGCCTATATTCCTGTTTTATAAACACAAGGAACATCTTCATGCACCTTTCACATACACCTTTGTCTCAAGTTACCGGCTGGCAACTTTATGATGATGACACTTCCCTTACTACTCCCATCTCCTTACTTCTGAAATAACATTGTTCTTTTTCATTATTTTATATGTTTTTATTTTCTTTTCCTTCAGTTTACTGCTCTTTTTCTATGGAATTACTATCCACTTTATGCCAAACTTGAATTTACTTCCATGTGTTTATTCCAGCTTTCCTCTATATTCTCTACCCACATTTCCTATTTCATACTCCTAGTGACAGAAACTGATGTGATACATAAAGCCAGGCTTTTATACCTTGTGATTCCTGCTTAGATGGGCTAAAAGAGTGAAAGTGGCGAAGCTAAACAGTTTAATAATTCATCATAATTACAGAACAAATCCTACAGACCATGCTATTGGTTGGCCCCTTTTGCACTAAGTACAGACAGAGATGCATAAACTGAAGCTCAAACCTGGTCTCAAAAATATTTTGGGGTATTGTGCTGTGATTGTTTCCACAAAGTATCACAAAAAGCCATGGAGTGTCACAGTTCATTGGGAAATTCCACCTTAACTTCTGCTCATGAGAGAAGCAAAATAATGGGACTGCTTGGAATACCTCAGCATCTCAGATTCTAAAGACACGTAATGATACGAAAAATTATTCAGTTCAAACATTCCAAAAGCTTTTTGTTAGAAAGATGATTTTTGTTGCTGTTGTTGTTAGGACTCTGTAAAATAATAGTTTGACATTCCCTGTCCAATATCAGCTTTCGGGCCATTTTACTCTAAATGTTCATATTGCTGAAATCACGGAATTATTTTGTTACTGCTGTTGTTCAGGCTTTTTTTGTTTTGGCACATTCTGTCTATGGTAACTTGCTTTAGAATTAAATTGCTGTGAAACTCATACATTTTTGAAAGATATTCCTAGATGTATTCTCTCCTTCTTTTCCTGAAATGCTTCTGACAAAAATAGCTTACCTAATAGTTTCTGCTAATGTCAGCCACTAGCAGGAAATTACAATACTTGCTGGAGATTAGGCCCTATTTAGCAGCAGCAGGAGGAAATCTAAAGCACCACCAATCCAAATAGACAAATATTATTATATCTAATTTTTAGACACAGGACTGAAGAATTGGAAATAACATCACGTAACTCTATCCTCAGAAACAGGTTATTCCATTGAATTTGCTGGGATCTACCCTCTGATTAATATCAAGCTTGTGGAAGACTGAGACTCGTATGTAACTTTAGGAAACACACTAAGCTCTCTGGAAGGACTTCTGAGGACTGAGCTCTGTTGACCTGCACATTTCTTTGGTAGTTGACCCAACATCCCCTGTTCCCCGGATCCTCACAAGATGCCCAGGGACAAAGTAGTTACGGAGCAATAAGAAAAGAAACTGTGCTAAGACAGAAAAACACATTTAAAACATTCTTGCAAGAATAAAAAAAATACATTCCTTTTTACATGCGTGCAACCCTCAACAAAAAAAACACTGCGCTGACTTGTTAATTTGTAGACAGAAATTCTCTTTATCAGGCCAGCTAACATGCTTCTTTCACCACATGCATTTCTTGTGTTTTAATAGCAGCATACACCTTCATGGTGTATTTTGCTATAATGTCATTGATGTACACAAAATTCAAAATTCCTAAACTGAATGTCAAATTCCTTAAATGAAAACATTCAAAATTAGTAAAGCATTTTCTATTTTTTCAATATTTTAGCCATTATTTGTAGAGAACTGATAGAAACCAGAAAGACCTTCCTGCAACATACATTTTCTGCACTTGCAAGATCAATGCCATGCAATCAGGCCTCTAATGCTCAAAACACTGCACACATTCTATAATACACAGAATCTATATAAAACCAGCAAATGGCCAGAACTACATTTTATACTAGCGACTGTTAAAAATTCAGTTTTTAAAACAAAAGCTATTTGTTTCAGTCTTACATAAAATTTCTCTCAGAACTGTGCAGTTCAAAATGTTTTTAATGATATAGACAGCATCTTTGAGGTCACCATGAAATTTTCAGCCATACCCATGTTCCTCCCTGCCTCACATAGTAAGTCCCAAGTGCTGGTAGGCAGCAAAGCCCCTCAGTCTGCAGAGAGGACCAGAGTGTCCCTGCCCTGGCTGTGGGCCAGCCCTGGCAGGAGCTGAGACAGGGGCTCCATTTCCTGGACTCTCTTGTTGGGGTTCCCCTGCTAGCTGCAATGCCTCTGGGCTCCTTTCTCGCATGCATGTGTATAGACGAGCCTTTTATCACACAAAATAATCTACTCCTGTTTCCCTTTTTCCTCCCTCTCATCTCTCCTTGAAAACATCATCTTTCTCTTTTTTTTCCTTTCTTTTTTTTTTTTTTTAACAGGGACACAAATACTGGATTTATGTTCTTTTATATTACAAATGATTAATGCACTGGTGATTTCCACACCCAATGCCTCATTATTTTGGAAGTGACATCTCAGTGGGCTCTTCTCCAAGGCTTCTCAGACTGTGCTCCAATCATATGCCTTAAGCAGAAGTTTAGTGCCCTCACTGCTGAGCCTGACAGGTCTGCAAGCTTTTATACAGAATATAATCAATCCGAAGGATTCACTTCACCTGTGCTGAATCCAATCATCTGTTGCTCAATTCAGCATACCCATTGAGATTACATATCACAGCATTTTAACTACACCGCTTCATCCTGTTCTGGTTTATGTACTTGAGAAATCAGAGTAAATACCTACTTAATGTAATAATGTGCCCCTTTCAAATGTTCCTTATTTGATACAGAACAAAACTTACTTAATATGCTCTCCAAACAATGCTTTTAATCTCTCATATGCAAAAAGAAAACTGTTCAATATAGGTTTCTCTTCCAGTCCGTGAGTGAAAGCCATTATTTCCATTCATACTCTTTTCCTTGAAGTGTACACCACCATGAAGAGTTTGGGACAGTTATTTTTCAAAATAACCTATGTACTTTTTTTCACCTTATTTCTACAATAAGAGACCTCACAGCAAGGATGGAATAACAATATGGAAACTAACCATTTAATCCAACTGGACACACTTTATTGAAGTCTTATTACTTCCATGTGTAAGAGGAAACTAAAGCCAATTGCAATCCCCAGTATTTGGCATCCTCAGTACACACTGTATCCAGCAGGAGAATTTCACTTCTTGTTTTCATTTTTACAGCCCCGTAATATTAGACATTCGGACTTATCTCAATCATTTAGAGATCAAGAATTTTAACTGAACAAAAGAAGCGAGGTCTTTATTATGCCTAAAACAATACTCTTCCTTAAAAAGTTGTAATGCTTTGCAAATACTAATCTAATCTCTTTTGCAGTATGAATAGTCTTAAAAATAACTGGTATCAAAATTTTAGTATAGATGATAAAATCTTCAAGAATGGGTATTAAGAGTAATGATGATATGGTTATAACATAGATTCAAGTCAAACAATTTATATGAAAGAATCTCCCCACGGATACATTCAATGCCATGGAGTTATATTCTAATTTATTCTGAGGTAGTATTTGTGATAAATTAATTCATATTTCTCAAGATACAAATCCTACTTTCCTAAAAAATACCAATATAAAATTATGAGCTATCATGAAACAAATATTTGCTTTCAATACACAAAAATAAATGGCTCTTTATTAAACCATTTTAAGCTTTGCTTTCTGTTTTCTGAGTGGTTTACCAAGATATATGTCTGATATGAAAAACACCCCCAAGATGGATCGATCAGGTAAGTAACTTTCTTAATGGAGGTCTGAGAAGATTAAACCTTCATTTTGTAGTTTCAGCAACACATTTTGCATCTCACACTCTTCCAGTAATATTTACTGATGAGCTTTTTTAATTTTCAACTCACTTTTTCTCCAACACATATGCTTTTCTTTGCTATGTCAGTAAATTATGAGACTACAGCATGGCTTAAAATAGTTTTCTCCTCCAGTGTTATTAATAAGGCAAGACACTGAAAGTCGGGCTCTTTTAGCTGAGTTTATTTCACATTTTTTGTAAGAATTTCAACAAAATCATTACTTTCAACACACGTTTGGCAGTACCTTATGACTTTCCTAGCCCTATTTTAATCAAAGAGGCTACCTATAAGAGAAGGGAGGTCAAATACCAATTACTTAACAGGATGATAAATAGTTGGTTATTAACAGAGACAAACTTTTGGCTGGAAAAAAAAAAAAATAATGACCTCCATTTAATTATACTAAAATTAATACAATTACTCTTTAAAAGAAATTGTACTACATATCAAGAAACAGATTTCTGTCTCCTTATGCATATGCAATTCAAAATTACATTCCCAGAACAATTAAGTCAATTCCTTCCTACAAAAAGGCTAATTCCCAGACTTCAACTACTACTACTTTCACAAAATATAAACCATAGCTTATATTTTGTGAAATTTAGAGTCCCATTTCTCTCTAGACCTATAATTTAACTACTCTAAGAACAGAATAATCAGAAAATGGTAATCAGATGGTGATGGACACAATTAGTTTAGATGTTTCTATAAACCAGTATCACTGATGTGCATGGGAAAGAAATCAAGGTAGGGTATATGCAAGTACAGGTATAAAATATGTCAGAAAGCTCAAAAGGACTTCCAGAAAAAGTTAAAGCCTAATGCTCCAAACAACTGCTAGTGATGTGCACCTCAACCTTTCAGAGCTGTCCTGCACATGCAAGCTCTCTAGAAGTGTGAGCATCTACACAACTATGCAAGAACCACTTCCGCAGAGTGCTTTCCTAATGAAATCTCTCAACACTGTGTGTACCACCACATTACACTGCATTGGGTTTGGGTGCTGCTTCTGTGTCAGATTTCAACACTCCTAGAATGTATTTTAAAGAAGCTTCAGAGATAAAAATATGAGAAAAGTAAAAAAAGTACATTAAAATCAGACCACAAAGATTTTCCCTTTGCATCTGACAGCGCCTCCTCCCTGCTTTTCGCTAAAAGTTAAAATTTCCACTGCCGTAGAAGCTATGCACAGTGCCTGGTAGGTACATGGTTTCTCAGATGTTGAGGTAAAGTATTGCAAACATCCACAAAACTGAAATCTAATAAAACTGTAAAAGAAGAACTTAGAAAAATAAAACCTCAACTTTTAGTGTAGTAATAAATATTCCTTTTATAAGTAAACATATTCAGCCACTTGGAACACTTTCATACAAATAATCTATGTACCTGAACTGTCGAACTGATTTCAGAAGCAAATCCTCCTGTCAAGGGAGCCTCGTGGCTTATCAGCAATCGCCCAGTCTTCACCACTGACTGAAAGGAAAAACAAATTCCAAAAATGTAATCAAATTATAGCTCTTGCGATTTATTACTTGTACTGCGCGTGGAATATATGAAAAATATGACATTATTAGCAGTGTTAGAATGCAGCTATTTCTCCCCTCTTGCATTTTTTGCTGAAAGAGAAATCAAAAGTCTAAATTGAGTAATTAATAGCATGTTTTTATATTTCCTGTAAAAGTGTTTCCATCTTCCATTTTAAGCAAATATCAAGAATAAAAAATTATTTCATTGACTATGAATTCACTCTATCAATGAGAACTGTAACATTTCTGAAGGGAAACAAGGATTTTAACAAGTCATTGATAAAAACTTGGATCCTGAAACACATGTAAAGAAATCCTTCACTGACACATATCTCTGCACAACCAGATCCCAGGTAAAGTCATGAATCATAACTATTCAGAAAGTAAAACTGTTAAATAAAAATTTCAGGAAGAAAACAATTATAAAGATTAATGATGCTTATTTAAGTTTTACGTGGCAGATAAAAGCAACATTTTCTAATTTTAGATGTCAAAGTTTGTGTGGTTTTTAAGTGACCTACTTTATAAATAGTCACATAGCACAATACACACAGAAGGTGATTTAAATATCTTTAATTAAAAAAAGTATTAATTATGAAACATAACAATGCAAGAAAAATATTTTTAATCTGATGGGAGTATAAAGCTTCACCACACCCAAATATCTTACAGTTTACTGCAACTACATGCTAAATTGCCTAGAATCGAACAACATGAGATACCTCTGGTCAGAAATATGGCAGCAACATCTCACATTTCATAATACACATATAGTCAGAAGGTGCACAGAAAAGTTTCATGAACTTCTAGAGACACATGTATCAGAAAAAAAAAGTCAGAATAATGTGTAAGTTAATCTTTCAAGAACAGCTACTATCTGATTTTTCAGATAAGTCCATAGTGTACTGCTAGTGCACCGTTAGTCATCAAGTGCAAAAGCCCACGACAGTGCTAGGCTATCAGGTCACACTTTTTTAATGCTGTGATCTTCAGTTTAACGTCTACGCCAGCACATTTCCAGTCAGGCAGCTGCATGCATAATAGAATTCATAAAGCTATTGCCTTAATTGCACAGTTTTCCTTCTGATTCAAGTACTTTTCTACTTCTTTTGCTTTTCTAGCTATGACTCAGTCAATGGCTCTACATAGCTCATCCACAGATGTATTGGCAAGTCACAGGCCTATAAACAAGATGACCCATATACTGTACTATGAAGTAGTTTGACAACATTCAGAGCTAAACAAGACAGGAAAAGGCATTTCAACAGCTGGAAAGTAACCCACAGTTATGTAGGCCCATTTCTTGAATTTCTTTTGCCAGCACTGGAAACTCCTATCTAAAGAACAGAGACATTAATTGCACTATAAGTCTGTCCAATAAATCAAAATGACAGTTAAATGAACAAAATGTACACTCCAGTTTTAATTTGATATGATAAAACTGATACAATCAGTTTTAAGTTGCCATGGGAAAAACAATACAATTAATCAATTTCAAAGATTTTTTTTTAATCCTCTTAGTTTAAACAAATATTATTTTGCATGTATTTATTGTGAGAGGTTCACACTTTGAAACATTACAAGCTATCATCAAATTCACGGATTCGGTTTCTCAGAATTTAGTAGTATGAAACAGACTTTGTTAGGACTCATAGAAGAAAATCCACATGGGATCAGACCAGTAATCTAGCAGTCCAGTATCCTGTCTATGCAATGGAGATAATCTGATGTTTAGGAAAGAGTAAAAATAGGACCTTTAATGTGCTCCTTCACAACTTCTCAGCCTCCAACTATTTTCACATCACAGGTTTCCTGAGTCCAATATAGCTTCTTGCTCTAAGTAGCTGGTTACTTTTCTTATATTAATTTACCTGCTCTCAAATTGAACACATGTAAACAATAAAGTAAAAAAAAAAAAAAGAAAAAAAAATGAAGAAGAAAAATCTCATTTTGGAAACCTGCTTCTCCTATATGAGAAATCCTCAGTTTTAGATATAACTCCACAAGGCTTCAAGGATTCCTTACCTGTAGGAACTTGTTAAGGAGCAAGCAGCTGTGATCAAGCATTGTATACAAGCATCTCAGCCCTGTTAAAAAGCACTATTTGTCACTCCTGTTGGAAAATTAGCATAGCTTTGGTGGTTTTAGTACCCATCCTAGCTTGTTTAGGGCCAGTGTGGATACCTGCATCACATCATGTCATGTAGAAATACCATAAAAATTCTTCTAATGGTTAAACCAGAATCAAAAGAAGCAGAAATTAACCACTACATTGCACTGTAAATACAGTCCTGAACTTTTAAGTAAGGACACAAGTATTGCAATTCCTGAGCATTTCAGGCTCCCCTGCATCAATTTCTACCTCACATTAACGCTTGGTCCTAATGACAGTCAGTCTTTCAGAAACATTTGCAGTCTTAGCTATGGTATTTCCAACATTTGCAAATGCATCACAGCTATTGGTAAGTTGTTTCAGTTTTTAACTGCCTTTGCTGTTAAAATTCTGCACCTTATTTCCAAACTAATTCGGCTGACTTCAATTTCAAGCTGTTGGTTCTTTTTCTTCTGTTTGCAAGATGGAGAAACTACCTATTATCACATATCTGCTTCCTACATGAATACATTAAGATTGTGATCAAATGGTATCTTGACCACACTTTTGATAAACAAAGCAGACTGATCCCTAAATCTTTCACCAAACAGCACACTTCCAATTCCTTCATCACTCTTATGACCATATCCTGAATCACCTCCAGTTTTCAATGTCCTTCTTGAAGTACACCCATGTGGAAACAGCATTCGAGACTTTCTCACACCACCAAATATGGAGATAATATAACCTCAGTACTGGAGCTCTTGGATGCCTGAAGCCTTTTGGCCAAAGCATAACAACATTGAGTCCAGCTTCAACTGATGACTGCAATTCCCTGTTCCTGGGACAGAGGGGTTTGTCCTTGAAGGATAATTACTTCCTGGAATAAAGATGGAAATACAGTGTGCATTTATTATTTCAAGATACAAAATTATTTTAGGATACGTTGAAAAATACATTGTGCATCAGAACACAGCTAAGTTAAAGAGTGTATCTCCTCTTTATCAGTAACTGTCTATTTTATCTATTTCTCCAGCTGTTTGTTGCCTATGTTTTTATCAGTAATGGTTTTGAAAGTTTTTATATCTTGGACAGAAATACTAAAAAACAGGTTAAAAGTCCAACTCTGCAGGACCTCATGACTTTACTATTTCTATTCACCAACACTGCCTTTCTGTGCCATACAGTTAAAGTCAGCTCAACTGAAGCCCAATATTCAGAAGAGCATTTATATTCCAAATAAATGCAGCACAGTAACATCAGCTAATAGGATTCTCAACCTTCAAACTTCATGGGAAATAGCGGTGGCATAAAACTGGAAAAACAGTGAGTAAATCAGTGTAACACATTCACCAGCACAGAATCCTACCATTTTAATCACCTTTTAAAAAGGTGGATAGTTGGAGGGTTTCATTTCCATTTGGATTAATTAGAGAAAAGGACGGCTTTTTAAAGAATGGCATATTTTGTCCCCTCACAACTTGTTGCATTTCTTGTAAGTGCTTGATAGTCCTTCATTTCCCCAACATCCCCGCTCTTTCTACCAAAACCCCAGTCTTTACACTCTTCTTACCTCAATAAAAGATTAAAATGTTGAAGTGTATGCACATTCTGCAGCTCATGTAGAATACTTTTTTAAATGCATCTTAAAAAAAAATATGGTATGGCTTAGGAGATTGGCATCAATAAAAATGTTCCTTCTTTACACGCACAATCAGAAGTTATTGCTTGCTGATCTTTAAACTCCAGAGATATTTCTGGGGGTACTAAGTCATTCTGTAGGTATAACCTACTTGAAATTAAATCAAAATGGAAACTTTTTTGCCATCTTTAATAACAGATGATAAAGTCAAAAGCAACACCCAGGCATTTAGAAAGCATAGCTCCTCTTTGTGTCACTGTCACTCTGCAGTTTCACAGGTAAGTTCAGCTGATGCAACCTTGGTTGCTCCCATAAAGGAGAGGTCCTACCCTGCCCAGAACCTCCTGTTCCCAGCCCATCCCTGACATCTCCTCAAGCAATAAAGGGGCCATGGGGTAAGCCAGTTGAAGGAGATAATTTGATTTATCCTGCAGCAGTGGACAGTTAGCGCAAAGCAGCAAACACCACCCCAGAGACAGATTCAGAGATCAAAGGCAAATTAGAATTTGCTCACGAAAACTTCAGCAGCTCTCCCTCTCTCCAGAAGGTGGCTGACACACAGGTCATGGCACACCGCTGTCACCTGTGCTATATCCAGTCATTAAGAGAAAAGACTCTAGGGCTTTCAACTACTAAATTAAGTCTAAACCAAAACCAGAAACCAATACTGAATGTACTATTCCTCCCCAATTTCATTGTCAGGACTGTTTTACATCAGTGTCATCCACAAGGATGACCACTGATTCTGTGTCAGAGCAAAAGGCTAGTGGTGTGATCACCCTGATAATGAAATGTAAAACAAAACCTAGTGCCTTTGCCAGACTAGTGCTTTCAGAGTGCACTTTGAAGGCTTTCTGAACTGCAGCCCAGGATTTTTGCAGTGAAACAGCTGAGCAAATTATTTTCAACCTCCCTGGTGACACTTTTTATCCAAGAGTTTCTATAATCATTTCTCTGTTCAACTCTCAATTTGCATGTTGGCCGCTTTCTCCCCTCTTACAGGCACTGATGACAGAAGAAAACAACACAAGTCTGGCACTCCCAGGCACTTTGAAATCTAAGTGCTGACACTACCAATAACTATGCCCTTACTTAGAAGAAAGCAGACTTCTTAAACCAAAATTAGTTTGAAGGTAAAATGCATTTTACACTATTACTTTCCTCACGTAACAACAGCACTACTTCCAGCTTAACCAGATGCTTCACTAACATAGCAACAGCCTTTAAAGAAATTATCAAAGTCAGCATTTTATTATAAATGGCTGTCATTGTGTCACAATGGCAAGTTGCCTGTTTTAAGAAGAAAATCTTCTCAGAAAGAAAAGACTTCCATCTCTCACAGAAAAGGAAATATTTTGATGCTTACATTCACATTTAAATTTTTGCATACTTTTCCATTGTATTCTTCAGTGAGTGTAAAAGTATCCTGCATAACTGAAAAACTTGATTTCTAAAATAATTTTAAAGCTGGCAAAGCACTGAAATTCTATTTGTATTATATCCATTTTGCACTAAGCATGTATGAAACAATTATAAAATTATATAAAAATGAGCATTGATGTGTGCCTTTCCTGAAAATAAACCAGAATATGGAAGCTTAAAAAAAAAACACCAAAACTTGGTAAAGTTTCAACAAACGCCTCAAAAAACCTTTTTTTTTTTTTTTTTTTTTTTCAGTTTTTGATCAGCTTTAATGAATCTATGCTTGGAAACTGTAAAATCTTAGGGAGGCTACTTTCCTTTTAATGTTTCAATAACAAATGAAACTGCATAGCAGCATTCTTGGTACTGAACACTATAAACATAGGGATAGAAGATCCCAGATTTCTACTCAACACTTTCCCTAGAGAAATGCATAACATAACCTTGACAGATGAATCACTGTGGTTTACATTTACTTATCATATACAGATCCATAGGATGACACACCCCAGATACAGTGAATTGTTTCAGCATGTGATATACTGACAATCTTAAATGCAGTTATTGTATCCCCAGTTTTCAGACATCCCAGATCCTTATTGGGGTTATGGTATCTCTGGAAAACCAAATAGATCCTCAAGAACATTTTTTACTAGGGTGCCAAAAGAAGGAATAGAAGAGAAATAGGATGTGTCCTAATAACCTGGACATGAGAAAGCCCTGTAACTTCCTGAGGATCATGATCTAGTTTGCAAATTACAACTGCCAAAGTTGCCCTGATGAACTACGTTTTCCTAGAAGCATTAAAAGCTAGGAATAGTATGCACTCTTTAAAGCTCCAATCCAGCAACAAAAAATAACCCTTAACATTGAAGAAAAAATATTAAATTATTAATCTGAATTAAAATAAAATAACATAATTTGAGGTGGTTTTCAACACTACTAAATTCCCAGAGAAGAAAAATTAGAATGAGTCTTAAAATCTTCTGTATTATGATGCCTACACTACACTCCCGAAAGTTGAAAGTCATTTATCAGTCAACTCAAGATGCGAAGACAAACAAATTACAAGAAAAAGCATTATTTCATCACACACAACTCAACAGCTCGAAGTATGAATAAGATTTCACAACTGCTGGGAATAAGACAGTCAGCCTAACACCCATTCTGCTAAGATTCGTAAGACTACTGTAAGTATATCACAGTATTACAATAATGTAGCAGAGAATCCTAGCAGTTATGTTGGCAACAACATATGTAGATCAAAGAGAAAACTACTTGGAAAGGAAATCACATCATTCTATTCCATCACTTTGGAAGTCCATTGGAGAAAAATCTTTAACAAAAATTTTTCAAACAATACAATGGAAAAGCATAGGCAGTCTATAGTAGAGGAGTACTCTGATTAACAGCAGAGAATGAAAAAGAAATCAGATTTCTTTTTAGCTTGACACAAATAGCTAAAAAGTTGCCAATCATTTTAACTGATCCATACTAGCAGAGCACAAATCTTTGTCTTTACAGGTTCTAATCCACCACTGTCTGCTTGTTCAGCTGAAATAGCTGAGGTTTGTGCTTTCTGACCTACAAGCCTGGAATTCCTTGACTGAAGATGGCACAGCTGAAGCTCCTGCTGCAGGCTGCGGCCCAGGACAGAGCTTGGACCTATTGTCAGCTTCGGAAGCACTGAATGACCTTCCCCAAAGCAAAAAGAATTGTGATAACCAATTTCATAGCAAGGATGGGCAGATCCACTAGGGCTCACAGGCTGCAAAGAGCACAAAAATGAAGAGGTACTGATTCTGGTTTCTAACAGAGAAGCAAAACACAGTCCATAGAAGGAGACAACAGTAAACAGGGACAAGGGAAAGAACAGAGAACAGCCCTCCACTAGTGTTCAACACAGCAGGCAGCCTTAGCACATCAGGGTGGTGAGAGAGGCCATCCTGCTGCACAACCCTTCTTTGATATGGTGTCCATACCCTTACCTGCCTTCTCTGAAAGAAAAGCTAAAAACAGAAACAAAGCCTAACAACAAACAAACTAACAAAACCCAACTAATTTTAAATCAGAGTAGAAGACCAGCTATTAGAGAAAATAAAGATCTGAAAGTATAACACCTTACAACTCCAAGTATCAAGTATCACAGTAATGAAGAAAAACGTAGGAAAATTAAGTATTAGAGATGCATTTGCTGCCAAATGAGCTGTTTACCTGAAACCAAACAATTAATTGAAAAAACCATGAAATAATTATCAAAACATGCACTAAGGTGCAGCATGTTGGATACAGCTGTCATACCCTCCATTGAGCTCTTTTAAAGTTACTACTGTGCTTTCAAATATTGATTTCTAATAAGAAGTAAATCTCCAAGAAAAGGACTTAAGTTAATTTTACATGGTCACTTTAAATCTCTTCTCCCTAAAAAGTCAGTCTTGCTGTATTTCCACCTGGCTACTACTTTTATCAACTCTATAGTATAAGTGCAACACAGCGGGATGAAAATCCCAATGGTAGCTCAAAGGAAGGGGAAGGAACAAACAATCTGGAACACAGGGAAAAGCTGGACCACGTTTTTGACACTGGCAAGAGGGGATGCTAACAGCATGATGAGGAAGGAAAAAAAAAAAAAAAAGACAGACAAATCAGACATACTTTCATTTATAGCCAGCTGTCCATCACAGCTCTGGCCTTTGACATGTCTTTAAAATTATGTTTAAGAATAAGCTTAAAGTATCAAGAAAGATTTCATATTATAAATAATATTCTCTGTAGGAAAAAAAATCAATTATACAGTAAAGGCAACATTATAAGTATGTTTCTGTGTCCCAAGGAATTTTAAGACTTTAAGACTTCAAACGAAATCACACTGATATGTTAAACAAAGCAGAGATTCATAATAAAGTTGTAAGATTTATTCTTTGATATAATTCTAGACATATATAGATAGGTATGCATTGCGCATATATGTCCATAACTCACCTGGCCCAAAGACAGTAAACATTCTTAAGCCCATACATGTGCATCACCTATTGCTGGAGTTGGTGAGCCTTGGTTCTGTTGTCAGAAGGGCTATGAATAAATCAATTCCAGGGTTTCCAGCTACGTTTGAGCTGGTGGTCAAGAAATTGACCTGCACATTCTGCAGAATAACTTTGTATTTCTACTAGATGACTTGGAGTGAGAAAGCAAGTTAATAGGCTTGCAATAAATTTCAAAAACTATTTTCAGACAATTCTCTAAGAACTCTGACCAAGCAGGAAAGAGAGAAAATCAGCATAATAGGTAGAATTGTTCTTCTTTTTTATGCTTTGTTTTCTTACAGTGAACAATGAACAGGGAGCTCAAAAGCGTTTCAGTTGATAAATTGCCAGAGTGCCAACCAAGCTTTCAAAAAAGTTACTTAGAGATTTCTCTGCACTTTTTCTGCTTTAATATTTTTACTTAATTATCTATATGCAGATTCATATGTCTAGATATTTATTTCATTTGTTACCAACTGAAATGTATATATTACATCAATGTCTCAGAAGTTTAAGAACAAAACAAATAAAAACCTCTGAAAACATATAGCTCAAATTCAGTGTGCCAGAGCAATAAAAGTATTTTGCTCAGCTGTCATGATTCACAAGTTGTTCTGAGACTCAGTATAAATAACATGCACATTCTCTAAAAATAGCCATCCAACAACTAATTCCCAGTTCTCCTATCAGCTCCACTTAATCAATTTACTAGCGTGCTCTTGCTCAAACCTACACAGCCTCATATGTCAGAATAAAAACAGTTCCCAGGAAGAAATATGGTCCCTCATTAAGCAGATGGGCCTTTACCATTTCTAATCTCAAGGGAGGTCCATGCAACAGGTCAGGTTTTCATCCCAATTTCCTCCTATATGGGAGCACATTTTCCAAGCAACAGATCTGACCAAACAACTCCTCTTAATAAGGATTATAAATAAAATCATCAGCATTTGTGTAGCAGTCTGCCTGCTCCATTTATTTACATCAGCATTTATATCCTTCAGACTGTGCCCATCTGCCTAAGGGCAAGGGCTCCAGCCCGCAGCCATCCTGACGGCCCTTGCTCACCTTATCAATATTTTTCTTTTATTGGGTCTCTAAGACTTGCATATTGAGCAGAAGGAGACAATTTCTGCTTTCAAACACCAGGCCATGCTCCTGCTAACACGGCCCAGGATGCTGTCAGCCCTTGTTGCTGCCAGGGACACTGCAGGCTCATGCTCAGCTTGCTGTCCACCAGGGCCACCAAGGGCTTTGCCCACTGACCTGCTCCCCAGCCAGGCACTCCCAGTCTCTGCTGTCACAAGCTCTTCCTTCCCAGGTGAAGGACCTGCTATTTGACCTTGTTGAATTTCATAAAGTCACTGTTAGCCCATTCCTCATCAGCCCATTTCTCCAGCTTGTCTACATTTCTCCAAATGGCAGCCTTGCCCCTCAAGCATATCACTCCCCAGAGTTTCGTTTCATCTGTTAAGCTTGATGAGGGTGCACTCCATCACCTCCTCATATGACTGATAATGATGTTTGAACAGGAGAGGTCCTAGTACAGACTCCTGCAGCATTTGCCTGTCACTGACCTCCAGGCAGTATACCATACTCTCCTTATTAACCATGACTCTCTAGGCCCAATCATGCAAATAGGATTTTACCCAGCTAGCTGCGCATCTGACCAGAGTATAACATCCTAACTTGGATACAGGAGTATTCTGAGAGAGTATCAAAAGCTTTGTTGAAGTCAAGGCACCTATTATCCATTGCTCACCCCTTGATCACAAATCCAGATACTTTTTTCACAGAAGGCAATCATATTGGATGAGCATGAGTTAGCATCAGTAAGATCATACTTTCCCTTTCCTTCTCCTCAATATGTTCAGAAATTATGGGAAACTTTCAGTCTCAGTGAAGAATACTAGTTTTAGTGATGAAAAACAGCATAAAAGAATTTACTGGTAATTCTTTTATGAATTATCATTTATGAAACATATAATTTATTTCATGAGTTTACATCATTTTCCTAAATTTGATCACAAAAAGGCAACTGAGTGCTCACTGAAGCAAGAGATATGCATCTTTAAGAAGTCTGAGTGTTGCCGCTGAGATGACCCACAGAAAAAAGCACCCTAGCTATCTCGATACAGCAGAGCTGTATTCTAAATTAGCTCTTATGCTAATGTTGCATAACATACTGGTTAAACCTTGTCACTTTGAAACCCACATCAGGATGGATCTTTTCCCCAGTTTAAAATATACATATGGCAGAAACAGTTCATAAAGAACTAATTTGACCACAGCTGGGAGGCACATATAAAACATCTTTCAGAAAAATGTTAGCGCAGTCATAAAACTTACTGCCTCAACACACCAGGATTTTATTATTCCAATATGTATCATTTTACACTATAAATGCCAAAAATAATTCTGAAATACTAATGTGGCTTCTTCCTGCATAGCACTGAAAACATAATGCCGTAATGTGAAGATAGTGGAGCAGAGATAATGAGAAATGAAAACAAGCACACAAGTAATACAAACTAGCCTGAAAAGTTTAAAACATTACAGTCAAAGCCAAAAGGGTTGGCTACAGAGCTAGGCAGAACATCCTAAGAAGCAATGAAGAGAGTAGGTAATAAAACAGTTATGGCGTTTACATCCTACACAGCATTGTCAGGGTACAGCAGAGATGTTCAATGGAGAGATTTATAAACTTCCTGAGAAGCCAAGAACCAAGAACAGATTACCAATGTGTTAGGCATCAAAAAAATACAGAGTAGCAGAGGATTCCTCTCCAGAACAACTTTCAATTTAAATAGCTGAGACTGTGGAAAGATAAAAGAGACATGACACACAGCAGGGTGCATCTCAACACTGTTTGGTATAGCGTTTCATAGAAAAGTGTTAAACTGATATTCTATCAGCCAGTAACTAACTTCCTAATGCCACACAGTAAACGTACTCTTGTAAGTGACTGGGATTAAGAGACCTCATTAGTGTATATACATACCCAAAGGAAGGGTCCAAATAAGACAGGGCCAGGCTCTCTTCAGTGGTGCCAAGGGACAGGACTGCATAGTTTATGCTGCTGTGCTGATGTTGTATAACGTACTGGTTAAACCTTACCACTTTGAAACCCACATCAGGATGGATCTCTTCCCCAGTTTGCTGCTACAAAATCATTTGTAATACTTTCATAACACCATTCTACATATCCTAATGCAGTAAATTGCTAAGAAAACATTAGCTGCTAATAATGGTCAGAGAATGTGGAGACAATAGAGAAAAGTTACATTTTGTGCAGATAGATATTTCTGCTTAACCTAAAATTATTTAGGAACATACTAACCAACTTCAGTAAGAGATAGGCAAAGAAAAATTACTTCTGGAATTTCATAGCACGACCTCTTGATAGCCTTAAGATAAATTGCCCCATATGCACTGGAATCAATTGTTTGGGAAAGAAAACTGATTCAGAAGTCAATAGCAAATTTGAAAATAAAACTCACCTGGCTCTTCTTATCACTTCATTACACTATGATGATTTTTATTGCATTCTTGTCCTCCACTTTTTCACATCTCTTGTTTTCTGACGCCAGAAACTCTCATTAACAGGGAGAATATTTAATCTGATGCAAGGACTCCCTGTTTATTTCTGAGGACACCACATACAACCTGAGTAACACTACTGAAATAAGTAACATTAATAGGAAAAATAGCTTCTTTTGACCAAATGCCTCTAAATTTCCCAGTCATTGTCTCTAATAATTATGAACAGATTCTTTAAATTATCTTTTCAAGTATAAAGGCAACTGAATTGATGTAAAATATTCATGAACCCGCTAGACTGGTGACTCATAATTCCTCAATATTTTGAACTATATTTGCCTAGTTAACCACAATTAAATACATCTATACAAACAATTTTTGAGTGTGTAGCCTAAAATATAAAACTTAGTAGTAAAGATTTCAGAAAACAAGAGTTTCAGCAGCAGCCTCCAAAGTTCACCAGTCTGACCAGTAGTTAATAAC
The DNA here is from genome assembly GCA_009867235.2 of Psittacus erithacus. Taxonomy (NCBI): domain Eukaryota; kingdom Metazoa; phylum Chordata; class Aves; order Psittaciformes; family Psittacidae; genus Psittacus; species Psittacus erithacus. The sequence goes on along the minus strand of WYDI02022133.1, from coordinate 17,700 downwards.
ACACCATGGACAAATTTGTCCTTCCCTCTCCCCAAAAACTACTTTTTAATTCCCTGCTAGTAGAAGCAAAAGTAGCAAGTCTTGGCAAATACAGCAAGACAATGCAGCACTAAATAGATCCTTTTCACTAAAGAGAACCTTTTCATCCCAGAAATTATCACGGACCCCCTTCAAGTTTGAGTGGCATTACGACATTCAGTTGACATTCCATGAAGTCCTCTTCTGAGGCTTTTTATTCCCCTACCATTTTAATTACACTGTTAAACATACAAAATACTCTTCGCATCTTGCTTCTTCAGTTTTTCTATACTCATGCTCAAAGCTAACATTTATTTTAGGTCTCAGAAGTTATAATTCTATTAATAAATTAATATTTAAATCTCAGATTAATTAGCCCTCCTTTTGCCTTTCAGAAATTATGGGCATATTGTTTATTAATAGTCACAGGTACAATTACATTAAAACTGCAATGAAAAGAATAAAGTATATGGCAAGTTACACACATCTTCTCATACAAAGGCTCTCAAGTCACTGCGGTCCAGCATGTGATTGAAAGCCAGCAGTTAGAACAACAGGAGATAGACACAAGATAACCTGCAACTTATTGCAATTAATCTGTCATTTACCACCTGGGCACCCTTTCTGTTTTCCAAATAGAAAGATTAAAATGAAACTGATGTTTCTTAAAAGCTGTAAATGAAGACAAAAACTGTAACAAAAAAATAAGAACTTAAAGGTGGAACAGACAGAAGAAAAACCTGCATTCTGGAAAATCAGCAGTGCAGAAATGCAAATGAAGAAATGAACAGCAAGAAAAAAGGAAAGGCCAAGACAAGACAGATGCCAAGATGCAGAAAAGATCTGAATTCTGGAAGGTATGTAAAAGGAAGAGAGAAAAGTGGCATACCACTTGTCTGTTTTTCACTCTGGTTCATACTGGAGTTCTAGCATGACCAGGACAGCAGCGAGACTTTGTTCAGGCCACAGAAGTCCACTATTAGCCTGATTTAAAAGATGATTTCTCAACCAAAAAGAGACATAGATGTTTAAAAAGGTCATTCTAGATCTTCAAACTTTCATATATCCAGAGTTGGGCAAAAACAATGAACTTAGACCTAATGCAGTGTTTTCCAGTTGCCATATGTCCACTAAATGTCTTAGACACAGAAGAAGGGAACATCAGTAAGCTCCTAGACACCAATAAAACATCTGTGAAGATGTCTTTCAAGTGTGGAGGGAGAACCATTTTATTGATACTTTTCATATCAGCAACTGTCTTTTTCAAGTAATACTTAAAGAATCACATTAAGGAAGACCACAGTATGTAGGCTCAATGGGAAAGCTAGTGCATTTTATAATCTGAATAAGCACTAAAATTTCATAGAAAGCAGAAGCTTCAGCATTTAAGCATCCAGCAGTCACTTCTTTTTTATTTCCTGTACTTAACTCCAATTCTGGTAGCACAAACTCATACAGCTCAGCACAAGACAGATAAATCTGTTTCACTGCAGCTGTTGAACCCACTTATGCCAAGGATTCATTGGATTTAGCATCTGAATTACTAACATGGATTATACGCGAAAGCAATACAATGGAAAGGTCTGAGCAAAATAATCATGAAATAATCTAAAAAAAAAATATGAAGTAGACCAAGATGGTCAAGTAGATGTCTGAAAAGAAGACCTGTGCCATTTTTTACTCCTTTCAAAAATAAGCAATTAGCAAGTCTCTGATGGATGTGATGAATATTTAAGTAATACAGATTGTTTACAGAACTTTGTGCCAAATATCTTATAAACCTATATTTTCAAAGTTACTGTATCCCTCGTTAATGTTCTTCTGAACACTACTTCCCATTTAAATTATTTTTTCTAAAGCAACAACCAACTCCCCTTTTCATTCTTTCAGTGTTATATTTTGCCTCATAATCCCTTCAATTTTTTTGTTCTCTCTTCATCAAAACCATCTAAGCAATCCTCATTTCTTCTCTGATCTCCATTCTTTTCCATCAGTTACAGACTCTCTCTGCCTGACCTACTTCAACTTATGGAGGAATGAATAGTCATTTAAAGTATATATTAATTTTCAGCCTTTTACCCAAGGAAATGAGGGTTCTGCAACCTGATCTTCTTTTTCTGTCCATTTGTCAGTCTCCTGACAGTCATTTTGCAGCCAAATGAAAGTCTTAAACATATTAAGTTCCTGCAAGCCTGGTAAGAATCAGTGTCTCTGGGTGAGTAAGATTAGTACTCCTACCAATTTAGTAATCCAATAAAAGATAAGCTGACTTCACACTATCTTTACCACATCTCTTTCTGCAACCAGGAAGCACCAATAAACTGTGGGGTTTTTTGCTACCTTTTGTCTAGGCAGCCATTTAGAAAGGAACTGAGCATCCCAATGTAGGTAAATGGAGAATATGGAATGCTGGCAGGTAGGAAATATGGAACATAAATCCATACAAAACCAGACTTCATTACTTATGCAGTAATTATCTTTCATTCTTTATCATTATGTTGTTACCCAAAGTAAAAAAATAGATTAATTTCTATGCCTTCAGAGCACCATATGAGAAAAGATAGAAAGACCAAATCAAAAACCATGGAACCTGCATCTGAGAGTTCTCTGGTGGGTGGGGTTTTTTTCAGGTTTCTGTTTCATAGAACATTTTTACTACGTTGTTGGGATGTTTAAATCATTAACACAGAGTTATCACTCAGTAATATGCCTGTAACATTTAATTAAAATTTGCATTAAAATACTATGAAACATGAAACAATAGTTATTTTCTATTTAAGTAACATCTCTGTTGCTTCTACTACAATAACTTTACTTTGATCTTTTTGAAGCATCTCATTCAATTCAGTAAAAACTACAAGTTTATACAGACTGAGCCATGATGCAAACAAAGGTTGAAATTTGGCAATATTTCCTTTACAGATAAACTTGAGTTTCATAACCTATTAATCTATTTTCTAGCAAATGCTACTATTAAAATCGTCCAGCTTGTTCCGTCAACATGTCCTGATATTCAAGCTAAAACTAATAAAAACATTACATTACATTAAGAACTCCTCCCAATGCCAAAGACATTTAAAAGGTTAATCATTTGCCTTTTAGTTCTATTAATACTCAACCAAATTCATTCTCCATTTCCATTATGCTTAATGGTCTTGGTGCACAAGTAACATGCTACTTAGAGCTCCAGTAAGCCAATGACATTTGATGAATTAGCACAGAACAATAAAGTAGTAACATAAAGTGACCTAGAAGCTGCCACAAAATATATGCGTTTTTAATTGACGTCAATGGAAGCCTCTTCAATGACGAACACCAAATCAAGCCTTGTGTTTGAGACAGACCTTGACATACAATAAAGCTACATTTAATTGCTTTACTGAATCTTTTAACAGATTAAAGTGTTAGCCCACGAATCACTACTTATAATGATTTTTAAATGTACACAAAAGAAAGTCTATCTATAAACCAAGAAACATTTTACTTTTAAATCGCCTTTCTCAACGAGCTGAAAAAAATTGTGAAAGTAACCTAAGAAAAACAGGCTGCTTCCATTAACTGATATACATTTTTTCCATTGTACTGATCACCACAGCATCAAGAAGTCGGCAGCATGAACAAATTATCAGCGTTAAGAGTTTATAATATTCCGTATCTATTTATCGTCTACTCCTCAAAGAACCACCTCTCATCTCTTCTATTCAATGATACACAGAAAATAGAATTTTTCACTTAAAGCAACAACTTAAAAGACATGTTGACCCCTTTATATGCTCAGTAACTAAAAGACAGAAGTCATGTTTGTATGTGACAGAATAGTCAAAGCTAGTAAATCATTAATTTTAAAGTTCAGAATACTGCTGAATATAGTCTGTGTTCCCTCTTTCTGCTCATTATGTATTATTAACATATCTGAGACACAGTGTTTACTCCAAATACTTTGAAACGTGACATTGTCACATGAAGATTTTTATCCCAATCCCTTACGAAATCTTTATGTTCTATAGCAGATATGATGCAAACAGAAAACCATAAAGTTGGTGTAAGAACCATACATGGCACACATGAGCCTTTCTTGTCTGAAGCTTTGATTTCCTAATATAGTGCTAATGAATAGAACCATAGAATGGTTAGTACCTTGAGATCATCTAGTTCCAACCCCCTTGCCATGGGCAGAGACACCTCCCACTAGACCAGGTTTCTCAGTGCCTCATCCAGCCTGGCCTTGGACATTGAGTCAGAAATTAGTTCTGTATCACTATAAGCATTGAAATGCCTGTAGAGATCTCTCCATATACATCCTCTACATATGCAAGGACCAGAGAGAAAAAATACTACACACGGATCCCTTGAAATACCAAGAAGCTTTGTACACCTCAGAGCACAACAATAAAAAAGCACAGCCAAACTTGTCAAGTGTATTGACAAGACTGACAATACATACTTGAAGAAAAATATTTAGCAGAGCTATCGATCTGTTATGGATCTTCATAAAACTTAGTTTGGCAGTGGAATGGCTAGAGGGAAGACCCAGCATTGTAGGTGGTAAACAAAATGTGGTTACTGTTCTTACCATTTTCCTACTCTGAGCAACGTTTGCATTTGCTTACAGAAAACCACTATACACTCCCATTCACAGAAGCTCATCTATTTACTGTTCAGTAACAAAAATCTGTGTTCTCTGATATTCTTTGGAGCTCTGTTTTTGCAGAAAGCTTTTCATGAGCAGGTTCATCACAGTATCTAGATTTCTCAGGTAAAATTGTTTAGAATAAAATATAATTTTAGAGAGAGACTGTTGCTTAGCCTTTGATGTCACTTATTTTCCTCAAAGGGGAATTGGTAAAGCAGATATTAAATAGCTGGCATGCAGAATTCAGAAAACTGGAAAAAAGGACTAAGTGACTGTATTGTAGTGCATTCAAGAAAATTAGACAAAGTATCTAAATCTTTAAAAGCTACTGGAAGCCCAAAACTATGAAACTATGTATCTACATTACACAACATAGGAAAAAGGAGAGATTAATACCTATTTTATAAATGGTAAGACCATGGCACAAAGAAACTAAATATCTAACCAAATATCCTAAGCAGCATGTGCCAGAAAGTACGTGTAAGGCACTTGAGTAATGCAAATCACAATCTCCTCCTCTATACTCCTGCATTTCTGTTTAGTTATAAAAGCATTGAGCCTCTCAATGCACCACAAATGCCAGAGATAATGTAGTATACATAGTACATAGTGGCAATGTTAGAACACACACCAAAACAGTGGTTTTAGAGTTTTGTCATTTGCAGACCAAGTAACCTAATAAAACTGGCAATATGCTTTTTTTCACAGCTGGATGATAAAATCATGCACACTTACAGCACAAGCATTATACTCTAACCAAGTGGTTTTAAATCACCACTTAGTGTTTTTCTCATCTGGCAAGTTTGATCAGCATTGTCTGTAAATAATTGCAAGTCTTCAGCTACAAGACATAAACCCAAGTACAGTCCCAACTTCCAGCAGACTGCACTACTAATCTAAGTAATGTGACTGTAGTTGAAACAGACAAGGCAAGTGGATAAATACCTCACATAGAGTTCAAACAGAACAAAGAATGAATTTCATGATCTGAAAATGATATCACTTTAAGTATTTATAATACTGGCAGTCTCTTCTCTTAGTGAATGATCAATTCCCCTCACATCATCTGATTTTAAAAAGTGATAAAGTCGATTCTAATGCTTAAAAAGGTTATTTTAGATTGCTAAAGATGAAAACTTTTCCATACTTTACTAGTTCAATTTCTAGCTGCTTTTCTTCTTATATGTTATCTCTCATATTCTGTCATCAAAGAGAAAACAGCCTGAACTAATCCCTCTTAGACTTCTTTGTTGTAATTAAATTTTATAAATAAAATCTTACTTTTTGTTTAATTAAATAAACTTGCAAAACAACCATATAACACCAGCACCTCTAGTTCACAAGCTACGATGTTGATTTCATGCATTGATTCAACTTACCAGATTTGCAGGGGGAAACAGGCAAACAGGCTAAAAAAACTTCAAGACTTGGGGAATTTTATGAGTACTCCATATTAGCTTAACAGAAAAAGCTATCAGAGAATATATTGAGTTTATTTAGAAGAAACCCTTCAATTTTGGTGAGCACTGTTGTGTGGCAGATCAAAAATGAAAGCAGCCCATAAGTCCAGGCTCTTTAGCACAGAAAAAAGATAGGAGGGAGGGTAAATGGTTTGTCCAGTTCTATATTAGTAGCACTGGAAAAGGTAATAGCATAATGAAAACTAAGCTTAATCAGTATATCTATCAGATCAGCACTTAGCCTGTCATCCTACCAGGTACAGCTCTGGTACATCCTACCAGGTACTGTATTTTAAGATACAGTAAGTATCCTAAAAAAAGAAAAAAAAAAAAAAAAAACCATCACACACACATACACAAAAAAAAAGCCCAAAAACAAACAAACAAAAAAAAAAACCCACAACAAAAAACACCAACCCCCCCCCAAAAAAAAAACCAAGCAAACAAACAAAAAAACCCTCATTATTCAAAAAATAAATTTAAAAAAAGAAAAAAACATCAAACACCTCCATTTGGCAATCTCTGCAGCCTATGTTTATATTCCAAGAATTTCAGATCGCCTTCACAGAAAGCTCACCATGAAAAGAAAAATACTTGCAATAAGACAAATACAATGCATTACACTATTAGACCACTGTGAAACTTCACCCCACGCACCATTAGAATTCAATCAGCACTACTTGCAATGGAAAAAAAAAAACCAACCCATACATTGGAGCTCTAAAATATATTTATCATATTTTTATTATCATATATTTATAGAGCTATAAAATAACTTTTTACCATAGTCTACATGTTACTACTCATTTATTTGAATAAGCGCCTTTCAATCTGAAGCTTGCAATATGGTTGTGGGCAAAGGGGAAAAGGTTTTATGAGGAATTCACAGACCGTATCAGCCCTATACACATAGTTAAACTACACAGAAATGCCTTTTTTTATTTAATCAAGGTTTTCAATAGTCAGCCTCTTTTTCAAGTACCACTTACCAATACATACGTGAAAACCTGACAAAGGAATTTAAAGACTGACAACTATTTTTATACTGGGAGGGAGAAGAAAACAGAACTACATATACATAAATGCCTCAGTGTTAAAGTACTTCCCTAAAACAAGATGCATGGGAACAAACAAAAAGGTTTCGTCCAAAGCTTTCCTGAAATATAGAAGAGCAAAAGATGTGAATAATTGCTTTCTAAAATTGTTACATATATATTCTCATAACTTTAACACTACTGCCTGCAAGCATGTTCCAGTGTTCTGCTTCTAGAAGCCAAGCAACAGCCCACAGCGCGCTCTAGCAACATGAAACTACAAGACCAAAAGACAGGAGTTTCTTATGGAAACAGTGACAAAGTTAAATGTCATCATGCAAGCAGTACAACTTCAATCATGTTTTAGAGGTATGAGATCCATTCAGTAAGAAATCCAAGGAGCAATATGTAAAATGGCAAAAGATCAAGAACAGCTAGCCAAGAAACACAAATCAGGTCCCAAGATACCTACGCTACAGTTCTACAGTTCAATGCCTGGTGAGGGCAGTTAATACATAAAAGCCCACATCAGATTCACTGATCTTGATTTTCCTTTATTCGCAGTCCAATTAGATGAAGTAAACTTAAAAGAATGGGAACAACAAGCTGGTAGACCAATTGATCTCCTAAAGCATGCTGCCAATTAAGTATAGGACACCAAAGATCTACTAGTGACAATTATTTCATCTCTCTGATTAACAAAAGTTGACAAAAATGCTACCTGTGCATTAAGGAGAAATCTCTAATACACGCTGTAATTTCTAATGGCTCCCTGCAACTAGGCTGAATAGAACACAGAGAGTTTGCCCTAATCTGCTTCCGAGTGCTGTAGTACCCACCAGTTCTCACTGCAGCTGCTTTCTCTTTTGCTCAGAGTTGCACTTTTCAGTGAGAAAGCAGACATTTTTTTCAGCTTGTTGAGCATTTATTCTGACCTCTGTAGAACCTTTCCTACAGAAAAGCAAAGCAACACCAAGAGCCCAGAAGAACATACACTCCTTCAATGGGCTGCACTACAGCCTCCTGAAAAAGCAACCTCAGAATTACTACTGGTGATAATGTCAACCCATAACTATGTTTCTGCAGAGACACCACTATTTCTTTTTTTTTCTTTTTTTTTTCAAAATTCAGTTATCCAGGCTCACAGTAACCCATAAGCCCTTAATGCTGCAGTTCACCTTACAGTGCTTTTATTATGAAGTCACGAAGGAATAGTTCTCAGCATTTCTTTGCACTTACAGTAGCAACAGGCCGCAGAAAGTTAGGATGACTAATTAGGTAATAAATGCAAATCTTTATCATTATAGGTGGCAAATACTTGCCTTCTAAATAACTCAACAGCACAAAAATGTGCATTGAACCCAGGACAGCAAGTTTTCCCTTGCAAAAGTGAAAATGGCAAATTGATACTAATCAACTCAATTCAGGGTGACTAAAACACAGTAATTCGCACAATCCCTTAAGAGTGCTTATTCCTGAGATAGATTTCCTACTTCCAGTAATACATGCATTTCAACATAAAAAACCACTACAACCACATAATTTTATTCTGAATGTGACCACTGAAGCACTGGGAAGTGTTCCATTGGCTTTTAATCAATACCACACCACCCAACAGTTCATAGCCAGAAGAATCCACACAGACTAAACTCTCCAAAGCTTCCAAGCAAATCTGTTGAGCATGTTGAAGGGAAAAAAGTTTTGCCTAAAAACTTGATTTCTCAAATGGAGAAAAACCATCTTTAAACAGTTTTGTAGGTTGTAAAGTAAAATATTTTATAGATATTTCATATACATCTCATGTTTCAGTTTCTTGAGCAGCGCCTTTCATGATAGCTTAGCTATTCAGTAAAAACACAGCTGATCAATCAAATAGTAGCAAAATGTTACCTGCCTGAGTAGGAACTGACGCCTTTGCCGTGGCTGCACTAAATGCAGACATCTGAATCCACATGCAACAGCTGAGGAGTCAGCAGAGCATGGTCAAGACAGATGTTTTGTTATGAGCAGCGTATGTTGAGAATCACATGAGTTTCATGTATTCAAGGTTAGAGCTGAAGGTATAAAGGGGAGAAATCACTCCCAAATCCCAGCTCCCTCATACATGAATAAAATACAAAGAAGCAGGATGCTGATGTTACAATAAGCAGAGGGCATGCATTCTCTCCCTCAAAAGAAAGTAATCCATTCTGTGGATCGCTAACTCCTCTGAATCACCACCACTCTATCACTCATAGTTCAGCCACAGCGAATAATGAGTTTTAGTCAGAAATCATCAAAGATAGTCAAAGTAAACAAGGGTCTTACTAAATTTTTCACTTGTCCATGAAACGACATAGTGCTTTGAGAATGTACGTGTAGACAAGAGGCTCAGTAATCTAAAGACAGCCTTCACTGTCACATTTCCTAAGGAGGCAGCACAGGCAACGCATAGTTTTTAAAGAACCTCGTGTCACTTCCTTAAGATACAATTTTTATGATGATCTATTTAGCTACATTTTAGGAGTTGATGTTGGGTTTATATTCAATCCTCTACAGTTAAAGCACAAAGAATTACATTATGTCTCATTCAGAAACACTATACCAGAGCTCTATGCACATACAACCGGTACAACCCATTCCATTTTTCTTGTGAAAGCCTTTAGAAAGATTACAGAGCAGTCTGTGTTTCCATGTACAAAATTATTTCTATGCTTAGAAAAAATAAACTGCTGATGGACTTGCCTTGCAAAAGGCTAGCTCCCACCTCCATAAGGGAAATCTCCAACATCCATCATGAAAATGGAGTTATAAATACAACTATTTTTCTTCCTTTTAGGAACAGATCTACAAATAAGGACAGCTGTATTACACTACTAAGATCTTGCATTTCTTCCATTTGGCTGAACTAAGTGGCTATGGTGACTTGAGCAAAAATGTATTAAAAAAAAGTCCAAAAAATTTGCTCAAGTCAAAATAACTATATTTAACTTAAAATAATTACATGTAACCAGGTATCTCACAGTACATCAAATTACATTATACTGTTATATGAAGACAGCAAAAAATAATCTGACATGGGCACAAAAGCAGATCACAAAGACAGGAAGTTATGACACTCATTGCATCAAGTGCGCAGTAGATCAGTGCTTCTCAACTAAGGCATGATGAAAGGCTTACTTAAGAACCTAAACACACAGTTCATACACACAGCCTTTTAGGACTCACTGCTTAAGCAACCACAATAAATTATATCCTCCAGAGACTGAAGCGTGCTTTCAGCATGCTGATTACTTGCTAACATTGAACTGAAAGCAAAGTATCATGGCCTTGGGGACAAAAGCTCATCAGGTACTCAACTCTTCAATTAGAGACAGTGGTGAGGGCACATGTTGAAGAAGAGCAAGACCTGGATTCAATCCCTTGTCAGCACAAGGATTCTCCGCTCCAATCTTCCATCTCCCTGGGTGTGACCTTGTCATCAAATCATAGGATAAACTGAGAGATCAGCCTGCTCATATTCTATTGCTGTTACTACACTAAATCACACAGAATAAGCAACAAACTACAGCAAGAGAGAAAACAAATGGGAATGTGATCACTCCTGTAAGGAGGTTACTCTCCAAAAGATCTTGGCTTCCCACCCGTGTCTTCAAAATGCTGTGTTTTATTAAAAGGCTTTACAGCTCAAAAGGTGTCAAATTCTGGCAGATTCAGCTAGTGACACTTTCAGTGTGATCTGAATCTTTTGAGAAGAACAGTCCAAGCTTAAGTGATCATGACATAGAAGCGCCCTAGATCAAACCTAAACCAGTTCTTGCCATTAGCAAAAGAAAACAAAATATCAGAAACTTAAAATAAAAAATCTCTGGTATAAACACTTCACAAAATTCAGAAAAATAATCACTTCAGAAGTTATTTTTCTAAGTACATGAAAACTCTAATCTAAATCTCAGAAGAGACCACTTATCAAGCTTTCACATGGAGCCTGTCAAATAACATATGCATAGAAGTCATAGTTTCTGCAGTTTGAAATATTTTCAGAATGACAAATTCAGATTGAATATAGACAACTAAGGAATACACTTAATGTAGTTCAAACTTTTTACGTGTTTGGATTTCTGTGAGCAGTAACTAAGTATAAAATACAAGTCTAAACTAATTTTAGTGACTTAAATATTTCCTGTATGCCTTTTTAAGCTGTCAGCCTGTGAAATCAGGGATTTATCTTGATCCAGAGAAGGAATGCTCTTTTTTGAAGAATGCTAGAGAATCATGAAACAGACTAGATCAATTTTCTGAAGCAAAGAACTGTTCATATCTATTGCCTTTAATAAGGAACAATGTCTTTTTTTCACAAGAAGCTTTCCCAAGTTAAATAGTAATGAAGCCTTCTGTAAAAGTATATAAATATACACACACAGAGATTCTTTCTTTTTATTCTAGCAAAGAGGTATCAGATATTTTCTAGCAGGCCAAGTACTTACATCCTTTCTGTCAGCAGTAGGTGACACCTTCAATGAGGGTGTGATTTATCTCACCTGACTTTACACTACACTCTTATCAGGACTCCCTCTATCAGGACTCCCTTAACTTTTCTTTTTCTTTTCTATTTTTTTCTTTTCTTTCTTTTGTTTTTCCTTTTAAAAAGACAAGAAAAACAAACTTTTAAACTAACGCATTTCCAGATGCAAATTTATCTCACTCCAGAATAGGCTCCTGAAACAGCTGGGATAAATGACTCCCAGGACATAGTCTGTGAGCTATTGTAACCAGCTCAAACTTCAATACTCATTCTTAAACATCTGAAAATTGACAAAAGAAAAACCTAGCCCCTGTATGCATATTTACCCATCCTAGGAATTGTACCAGAGAGAAGTTTTCAGTTAATCCTGGGATCCATTCAAAGCCCATGGCAGTCTGCTACAAGCAGGTGCACCCTCATTCCCTTCTCTCACAGATGACAAATGCTAACTTATTTCAAAACTAAACATAATATCAAAAATCTTAAAAACACAAAGAAAATATCATTAAAATTAGGCAGCAATTTTTACTTATGTTCACTATAGTTATTATTTATATTTCTTTTTCACTCAGAGCTATACATTAATAAACATAAGAGCAATACAAAGACAAAGCAGCTGCTTAACTTGGCAAAAAAGAGGCCTCTGGTGGCAGTTGTAAATAACTTCTCAGATTTATGAAATATCTATGTTGATGACATAATTTTCTATATAGCAACAGCTACAGACAGCAGACTTAGCAGTTAGATTTGCAGTGAAAATTTCGACATTACCGCTCATCTCCAAAGGCCTAACCATATCAGCTCACCCTTCTTCTTGCCTACACCACGGTTGTCAAAGAAACTGAGGGATGTATCTTTATGTCGAAAGCCAAAGTCCTGCTCTCCAATGAGATCACAGCACAAACTCCCACCAGCATGCAGACCATGCACCCCAGCGCCAGCAGAACAGCAATAAGGTTGCAGGGTACCACATGCACTATCCTTTTCCTCTGCATTCAGAAGGATAAAGACATGATATATCTATCTCATACACATAAGACAAAGAAAAACATAAACACTTGCCTCAGTTTTATGGAGGCTGACATAAATAATCATCAAAGGCAAAGGACAGCCTGTAACAGCTGATGATTTTCTTATTGGCTGGACGAAAGTAAAAGCAATCCCATTATCATTTAAGAGTCCCCAAAAGGACTTAAGTAGATTAATGGACAGCAGAGGACTTTCTCTGGCATGGCCAACTTTTGTACTGCTCTCTTGGTCTTTGACACTGGCATCTCAGAAAGAAAATAAGTCCCGTCACCAGAGCTGACCCTGTAAGCCACTGTCATCTGCAACAGCTACACCAAGCAGTTCCTCTGGGGATGAAGCTACATCAAGTAGCTATAGCTATAGTTCCCACCCTTCTATTTATGTTGGCTGTCTAGGAGGCAAATTAAGTTAAAAGTGTTGCATAGTACCAAATGCAAAACACTAATTATTTTCAACAGAGGAAAACCTACAAGATCTACAGAAGTAGATAATTTAACATTTTTCACATCAGACTGGGCAGCCTGCAGACATACTAACATAAGACCAATGCTAAAAACATTCACTATTTGGTATTACTGAACAGCTGCCTAGCCATGTGCACTTTATTTCTCTTGAAACAACTCTCCCATAATTCTTAATAGTAAACTCATTAGCAGATTTAAAGCAACAGGTCTATCTGTTCCATCTTTTTATTTATGCCACAGTTACCTTAAAAGAGGTTCAGGATGGAACATAAGCTGAAAGCTTTCACAGATTATCTGTTTTTAATGTACAGATTTGCAAAACATTGTACAACTAAAGCTCTGCACTTCCTAAGCACAGCTGCATTTTTTTCCTGACAGCTTTTCAGTGCAGGTCCAATCGAACAAAACAGACTTAATAGCTCTTTCAAAGAGATGCTTTGTTTTCATAGAATGTCAACTCAAATTTTTAAAGAGGGGGAAAAAACTTTGCTGACAAAAAAGAAAGAAAAAAGGAGTAACTTTACTTCTTCGTAACGGATTATAAAGGATTTATTACTGCCAAAGATTCTCTTCTTGTTGATGACAACTCAACACATTTCATTTTTGACAGATGGAAAGTACATCCAAGTAATGTGAAATACACTGCAAACAAACATTGAAAACACTTCAATTGGAAAGATCAGATTTATATGAGGCAACACATAGCTATGTATGCAAGTACACAATTTGTTACACATCCATAACCGGACAATAGAACATTGCCAATAGCGGACGCCCAGCATGGATCTTTCCTCCCATAATCTGCTCCATCCGGCCCCACTGGCAGCCCCTCAGACAAATATAACAGTAAAATTAATACCATGGAGAAGTACAAGCCTTACCGCAGAGTAGCAGATCAATGGCTTATCTTTCCCTTTATCACACTTTATCTGTTTATACTTTACCTTACCAAGAGCAAGCCCCTTACTGAGCAACTATAGAATGACAAAACACATGTATATGTGATTAAGATATTCCACATACAGTGTGTCAGTAAGGTGTGCCTAGTCTGTTCTATTTAAACATACGTAGAAACCAATTTAGCTGTCGATATTATAGCTTCTTGTCTTAAAATATAAACTGCAAGCACAGAAGGTACTTGATGAAACCACAGATCTTTTTCAAGTCCATTGGTCTTCCCATCCCTGTTATTTTATCTCAGTATGCTACAGTTACTAGACTTGAATTAACTAAGCTTCAGACATCTCTCAAGTTTCAAAGTGATTTGAACAGCAGCATAAAATGAGCTAGCGTACAGAGGCTGAATTAGGACAACATGAGTTGTTAGCCACACTCCTGTAGGACTGTGGATTTGCCAGCTTAAGGAAACTTGCAGCTTGATGAGAAGCAGCAAGCATTCTGCTAACCCACACAACTTGTCTAAGCTTAAATCAAGGGGGCCACTAACAAAGTAAGGAGTAAAACTCTAGCTATGCTCTAATCTCTAGTTGTTAATGTTGTAAATAATAGAAGACAACAACTCCTGCAGAACCTTTTGCAGCATTGCAGCCCAAAAGCATGTTCACTAGCATTTGTGTTGCTGGATGGCAGTCAGGTAGCTTCTCTTCTCCTACAGTTCTCAAGTAGCTTGGTTAAAAGTCTTTTCATGGAAGAGACTTCAGACTAATTTTCATGAGGTAGCTATGGAAAAGACCTGGCTATAAGAATGGCCACAAAGCAGCAATACTAACATTTATTTTGCAGAATCTAGGTTTATTCATATATCCGTAATGTTAAAAGTACCTCATCAAATGGGTAGAGTGAAAAATTGAGGGGGGGGGGGGAAGATTATAGGGCCTGTAAATGCACAAAAAAAAAAATCTAATTCTAATTCAGGAAAACAGAAAAAGGCAGCAAAGATTACAGAAAGAGCCAGAAATCATGGAAAAACAGTTTTCAAGCACAAGCCTGATTAAATCCTGCCTTTTGTTTCAATGCAAAGAATATGTGTTCTAACATTATTTTGAATCCTGAAACATAATTCTCTTTCAATGCTAAAGCAAATATTTGGTCCATGTAAAGTGTACTTATTCTTCAGAACACAAAATACAGACCAATATACACAAGAGAACAAAATGTAGGCCTTTAAAAAAAACTTAAAGAACAAGGTGATCATTATTTACATTTAAACTGTTGTTATTCTTGGGGATTTTTGGTTTGTTGTGGTTTAAATTAACATGCATCATTTACTTACCTTGCAAATGGTCTCTGTATCCCAGGGTAAGATGGTCCTCAGATCAATAACTTCACAGGACACACCAAGCTTTTCTTGAGCCATTGCTGCCACCTCTTTGATCACATGTACCTGAAAAGGCAATGTATTATCACCAAGTAAACATTTAATTTGTTTAAGATTTTCTCAGTTATGCATACTGAATACAAGCAATGACTTAACATAATACCTCCATGTTTAGCACAAATGCTTTTATTCAGTAATCTAATAAGCATTTACTATTCAGTTCATTTTTATTTACTCCTTATTCCTAATATTTTAGGATCACTTCAAGAACTAACTTCAATGAAGAATCAGCGAAAACAAAACTTGCTATCTAGAAAAGTATATTGCAGTGATCAATATCACTATTTCACATTTCTAGTCAGTCTGGGGTTTAGGATAAGGGATTTTTAAGACTGCAATTAAGCAAAGACCCAGCTATATCAGGTATATCAATGTATTTTTATGTAGCAGTAGCATGGAATCCTGCAAGAAGCATTACACACATTCAAAAATAGTCCTAGTAACTACACTTACTAGAATCCACTGAAAACGCAATAGATTACCAAGTGATCATCTCTAAAGCATTATCTTATTAAGAGTTAGGAGAGATAGCAAGTACCACATAAAAAAAAATTACCTTTAAGCATCCAGTCACAACTCCTACAATCATACCATATTGGCAATTTGACAACATGGCCATTCACTGGTTTTTTAATTAATAAATAATACAGTTTAATAACAACATTACACATTACATAACCTATTATAATTAATATTTTACTAAAACAAAAAAGTATTCCACTCTAGCAAGAGGCTTGTACTGAATTAGAATACATGTTATTTACTATCCACCAGTTAAGGAATGTATTTAGCGGCATATGTAAGTGCATCAACATACATGTAAAACAACCCACATCTATCAGCACCCTTTTCATAAGACGTTATGATATGAACAGAAGAGAAAGCAATATTACATACATTCAGAATTGTATCCTGACATTATGTTATACACTTTAAAGCAAAACGTACTGTAAACATTGGCTTCCCTAAAACAAACGTTAGCAAGCAAATGCTGCAACATGGAAAATAACAACTGTTATAACAAGTCAGATTACCCTCCACAATTATCTCTGCAAAAAGTATTTGCTCATGAGATACAGGGGTAAAAAAGAACTTTTCCAAATAACACTGTAAATAAACTGATATTTTCCTCATTGTTAGAACATTTAGTAATACAGGTTTGGACTGAGGCAGATGATCTACATCAAGCAACTTCTATGCACACATAAGGGGTTGGAGGCCAAGGGCCATCCCCAATAAGCAATTTGGATGGAGGTCACCTTGGCCTGGAAGGCAACAGGTTTTAACAGAATGGACAAGGTCAGACAGTGTCAGTTGTCTGACAGTCAGAGAGCAGTATTAATTTCTACACAGAGCAAAAAAATATGCTGAAACAAGATTATTAGGACAAGAGGGAATAGCTTTATGCTGCAAAATGATAGACTTAGCAAAAAAAATCTTCACTATTAGGGTGATGAGACACTGGCACAGGTTGCCCAGAGAAGTTGTGGCTACCCCATCCCTGGCAGTGTTCAAGGCCAGGCTGGTTGGAGCTTTGAGCAACCTGGTCTAGTGGAAGGTGTATCCCTGACCATGGCAGAGGGATGGAACCAGATGATCTTAAGGTTCCTTCCAACCCAAACCATTCTATGATTAAGCATTAAAATATGCATCTACATAATGCAAATATGAATAACTAAACACCAAAGGGCAATTTTAAGAGGTAAATCAATACAAGCATTCCAATAATAAAAATTACATATCACTTGCAGTAGTGGTTTTCTTTAAACTTCTAATACTTCTGTGGCTGTAATAAAAGGATTTGAGAATTTTTAACATGACACGGGATAGATATTTTTGCTGTTTCTCTGGATGCATAAGTGAGAATGTTTGCCTGCTTCACAGGGGATAAGGTTTAGTTAATGACAATAAAAGACTGAGCACAACTGGAGAGGAACTAAAAGCCTTTACTGCCCCTCCCCTCATTAGTACCACCCAGAAAAGCAAGCATCAGGCCACTCCACCACAGCAGCAGCTGCCAAGCAACTACCTAACGTCTAAAAGCATACAAGAAGTAACCAGTGAATACCCTCAATCACTCTGCCCATTGACAATAAACTCCGGATTGGTTGCACATTTAGCAATCAAGTTCCAAGTTTATGTACTGTCGTGGTTTAGGCCTGCCACACAGCCCACTCACTGCCCCCCCCACCTCCTCCCTCGGCTCCCGGAGGGATGGGG
>WYDI02022131.1:0-53843 GCA_009867235.2 Psittacus erithacus | reverse complement strand
CAGGCTGAGAAAGTTGGGGCTGTTGAGCCTGGAGAAGAGAAGGCTGTGTGGAGACCTCATAGCAGCCTTCCAGTATCCGAAGGGGAGCTTATAAGGATGCTGAGGAGGGGCCCTTCATTAGGGACTGTAGTGAAAGGACAAGAGGAAATGGGTTCAAACTTCAACAGGGAAGTTCAGGTTAGATATAAGGAAGAAGCTCTTTACTGTAAGGGTGATGGGGCACTGGAATGGGTTGCACAGGGAAATTGTGAATGCTCCATCCCTGGCGGTGTTCAAGGCCAGGCAGGTCAGAACCTTGGGTGGCATGGTTTAGTGGGAGGTGTCCTTACCCATGGCAGGGGGGTTGGAACTTGATGATCTTAAGGTCCTTTCCAGCCCTAACTATTCTATGATTCTATAATTTCATATGTTAGCATTTCAAATATTTTGCAGCTCCTAAGTCTTCATGGTTTGTATTGGTAGATGACCCTGGACTTCACGAGGCAGTAGCTCCTGAGACAGTATATAGGGTGCTTCAGCTCTGACTGTGCTTCCTGTGTCAAATGTGCAGTATTCATTTGAGATACTGGGATATATTTTAGCTCCTGGTATTTAAAAATCGTTCTGAAGTCTCACTCAGTGTAGACAGACAAAATCTAGTTTAACTAGTAGGTTAATGTTCTTTTTGTTTCCTTTTTAATGTTTCTGTCAGTGATCCTGGTGGAGGGATTGAGATGTCAGAGTTCATACGAGAAGCAACTCCCCCTGTTGGCTGTAGTTCGCGAAATTCTTATGCTGGGATAGATCCAAACAACCAGGTAAGAATTAAAGTTGCTGCAGTTGTTGCTTTAGTACTGCTGGCTTTGCAACCCATTGAGTAATCCTTCGTTTATTTGTTGTTACTTTTGTTTGTTTTTTTCTTGCATTACTTTTTAATTTTCTTAGGATAAACAGCTTACCTTTCTGTATTTATTAATTGCTTTATTAGGGTTGCATTGCATTCTCTGAGCTTCATAGCTCTTGCTTATCCCATCTTGCATTTTATGAATGGCTGGGTTTTATAAGACAACTTGCTGTCCCATCAGAAAGAACTCCCTTTTGTTGTTAGCTTTCTTCTGATTTAGTAAATCAAAATGGCTCAGAGCATGGTCTGAGAAGTACCAAGACCCTCTGTGGTGGGTTTCACTCTTTCTTTTAGTATCAGTGGGCATTTAGATAGCTCAAGCTGAAACTCCATTCTTATGTTCCAACTTTGTTTTCCTCCCTTACTTTTGTTTGCTCTGTCATTTGGATACTTGATTGGCAAACTGCAGTTGTACTGAATTTCAGGAGTCTTCTGCTAATGTGTCCATTGCTGATTACCTCCTGCAATGCTAAATGGCTTTCTGAAAGTTATTGTTTGAGACAGTTCAGACTCTGCAGTCAAAATCTGTAATTTGTGAAAGTGCAAAGCAAGATAACCTGGTGGAAATGGAAAGACTAAAGCTGTTTGGTTTAGGATGACCTCTGCAAAACTGTCACAATGTTGACACATCAAAAGGGGTGAGAATAAAGCAATAAATAAAGGCTGCTATACACCAGATGGAAGAACTTGGCTCTGTTATGTTTTAATGCAACTCATTATGCTCTAGTTGCCTTGTAATTTAACTGGGAAAGTTGTTTTGTTTCCTTGTTATGTTTGATAAATTTATGCATTGAACTTCCATAGTGCTGGTGTGCTGTTCCTTCTGTTTGGCTTGTGGTGTTTACCCAGTCGTGGCATCTTTCTTTTACTAATTCATTAGGAGGTCAGGTTGATCGTCCTGGCCAGACAAAATAGTTACGTTGGCAATATGCAATACAGCATCATATCAGAGATATGTAAGCTATTTTTGTATTACATGGAAATCCTTGATGTGGTATTATAATATCTTTCTAATTAGCTCCCTGAACAAGCAGTGTATAATGTAGTGCGGTGTTATGCTAATGTTGGTGTTTTATCTGAATAATGTACTGTTACACAGCGCCGATACTCTTAAGAGATTTTCTCCTTGGAAGAGAGCAGGTATTTGGTAGTGTTTAGAGGGATAGAAAGCAATGGTCCATGTATGAAGACAGAACTAAGCTGGGGATTGTGTTTCTTTGACTGGTCTTTGAAGGGAAAAAAAACAAAACACGCAACCAGAAAACCTATTCCAGACATACTTAGAACAGTTTTAATGTTAAGGCATATGAAGAAGCTCTGTATTGTTTTCCTGTGCTCTAATGCTGACACTGTAACACAGTTAAAGCAACTGTGAAAGGAAATAGATTGTTTAAAATGTGTTTATGTTGATAAGTGCTCACTAGACCCTGTGATTTGAATTTGTAGCATCAAAAGGGTATATGAACAATAAGCATCTGAGTTTGGGTCAGTTTTTTGTGTGTGATATCTTTCCTGTGCTGATGCACTTGTATTCAGCTGCAGCATTCAGCAGGGTATGTTACTGAAGGGGGAAGGAAGTTAAAACATGGAAAAATTACTAACTAAATATGAGTGTGCAAAGAAAATGCATTAAATAGGCTCTGATTTTTATTTCTTTTGCTTTACATGCAGCAAAGCCATTGGTCTTCTGTAGTATGGCTGAATCAAATCTGCACACATCTTCAGATTACCTGAAATTTGTTGTGCTTGCAGAGAAGTAGTAGTAGAATTATGCTCTTTTCCCTAATGTCATTTAAACTAGGGATTTTTGAAAAGCAGCATCCCAATACAGAAAAGTCAGATTGCCAGCATTTTCATGTATCTTGGATTCAGATTTTGCCTTAATGCTGTTCTGTCTTATTTCTGGGAGTTTAATTGACCATGCATTTTTGTGTGCTGTTCAGAGCCCTTTGAAAGAGGTGGTACTGTAGGTATTACTGAAGGAAAGACTAAGTTCTGTTTAGCACATCTGCAAAGTAGTCTGATACAGATTACAGGATGTATATAAAAAAGCAGACTGTAATCCTAAGCAACTAGCTAGTTTTTGCATGAGGAGGTACGTACCTGCTAGTCAGCCATTGAACATGGCTGAAAAGCAGATACTGTAAATTTGAAATATGATTGTAGCTGAAATCCAAGAATAAATCAAGGAGTACTGCAGTTTTCCACCAACCAGTTTACTTGCTTTGAGGTAACTGTAATCTGTGTCCTTGGAAACTGTCTTAAAAAGAAAAAATGCATTTGCAGGAATGAGGGGGAGGAATAAGATACAGTAAAATGATTAGGTTAAATTAAGTTTATTCAGATACCAGCAGGGATCATTCTGCCTATCCCCCGTTCATGCTGCTGCAACTTTCCATGTACTACACTAGGCTCTGTGGTTACCTGGTTATTTCATCAAGTCTGACAGACCTGAAAACTAACCCTGGTAAAAAATATGTATCTTTTCCAATGGGAGCAGTTTCTGCATTTAGTTTGGTGTTTACAGTGTGAGCAGGTAGACATGGTGTTTCAAGCATGTTTGGTAACTCTAATCACTGTGTTAAACATTTAGCTTCACAACAGCAGTTAGTAGTGTACTACCACACTAGTAGTTTGTTTCCACATTAAGTATTTTCAAGGAAAATTCCTAGATTAGAAATGGGTTTTAACATAAGCATAGTAAAATCTCCTGTGCACTGGCTAAAAACAGAACAATGTAGTGGTGTAGTTGGGTGCATAGTTAAATGCGTTGTCTCTGTTTGCAGTGGAAACATTCTGACTTAGAAAGGATTTCACAGTATTGTCCTGTTGGATGCTTTTGTGCCTTTGAAAATCTCTGCATATAGACATATGCATATAGACAAATGCATGCATTGCTGTAATAGGAAACAACAATTGGGTAATTCATAAAAATTCACAGCTTTTTTACATAATTTCCTCTTTCTAGGTTGGATCTGGGTTATCTCGTCTGGGAACAGCAGCAACCATCAAAGGTGAAAATTTTTTTGCTTGCTTCTTAAAATTACCTGGGAAATAGCACTTCAGATCACTGTTCCTTACAACATTGTTTCGAAATACCTTGTACATTTTCAGAACTTTTCTGTGAGCTAAGTACAGCATTTACTAATTGGAAGAAATCTTCCTTGCTATTGCATATTATGTGTGTAAAATACTAGGAGAGAATATCTTGGAATCCATCTTTTGCTTTCCATGTAATAACAGGGTTTGTAGTTGGTTTTTTTGGTTGGTTTGTTTGTGTTGTTTTTTTTTGGGGGGGGGAGGGTGTTTGTTTTTTTTCTTGTTTTTTTGTTTTCTGCTTGTGAATGCAGAGCAAAGGGGCTGATTTGAATTAACTTTTTCCTGCTATTTTGAGTCCTGGGCAACCAGTCACCCTTCTTGTTTTCTATTTCCATGACTTGATTATTTCTGGTTGCTTGGTATCTAGCACAATTATTGTTCAGTGCAACCCTTATGAGCTTCTCTGAGGTGAAAAGATTGATTATTTGTAATTAGCAAAGTTGCTATCTTGCAAATTTATTAAGCTAATAATAAGAGAAGAAAATGAGATGTGAGGGTTTACCTTCCTGATTTTTTCCTTACCATTTTTTATCTATACAAGTATTTTATTACAGTGTATCCCTAATTTTTATCAGCAACCCCACTGGCTTCTGTGTAAGGTACTTTTCCAGTTCTTCATGCAAGATCTGTGTAGTTGAATGAAAACTTTCTTGTATACAAAATAAAAGAAATAGAGTAGGCAATACTTATCTTTGACAGATAAGAGAGAATTTATATTACATGTAATTGTTATTTACCTTCGGATGAAGACACAAAACCACCAGTTTTTCATGACAGATGAGAAATCTAGGGTGCATGTAGATGTGTGTGTTAGTATTTTGAGCACTAGTACTCTTCTTTCTCAAAATTCACAGGAGACACTGACACTGCCAAGACCTCTGATGATATCAGTTTAAGTCTTGGCCAGAGTTCTAGCCTATGTAAAGAAGGAAGTGAAGAACAAGGTAAAATTTCTTCTTCTGCATATTGAACATGGTATTTTGTTTCCAAAACTCCTTTCCTTAACATGTGAAGTAAATTCATGCGATTTGTTGATACAGACTAAGAAAGGGGGTCTTGAAGTTCTCTGTTTCTTAGTTACTTTAAGTTCCTGGGATGCATAGCTTGAATACTTTGTTTGTGTATTTATTGTTCTGGCATCTTCCAGCAGGTAATAAGTATTTCCTGTCTCCTTACTGCTGAAAGATAGCTAACTTGCATGTCTCTAGACAATCTTGCTCGTACTGAAAGTGGCCTGGGGTTTATGGACTTCACTGTAGACTAATTTTCTTTTGTTTCCAGTATAACCAAATGTGTCAGGCATGCTTTTCTGTAAAATAAATAATCCTGCGTAGAGTTCTGTTTGGAGCTATAAGCTTCTAATGTGCAAGCTACCAGAGTTTTGTAATTGTGTTTTGCTAGGATGTAAGGAAACTGCTAGTTTGTATTCTTCAGTTGTCCAGTTTTGTTTCAGATCTCATTTTTCGTGTATCATTATTGCCAGGAAAAAGTCTGTTCAGACTAAAATGAAGCATGAAATTGTGCAGAACTCTTTTGTTTGCTGATTTTAAAGTATCTGCTGATTAGCAGGAAGTTAACTCTAGGAATACTGTAGTTCATTTTGGCCAATCTAATCAGA
The DNA here is from genome assembly GCA_009867235.2 of Psittacus erithacus. Taxonomy (NCBI): domain Eukaryota; kingdom Metazoa; phylum Chordata; class Aves; order Psittaciformes; family Psittacidae; genus Psittacus; species Psittacus erithacus. The sequence goes on along the minus strand of WYDI02022131.1, from coordinate 48,243 downwards.
CTGGTGGGTTCCTTTCGGTTACTATGTTATTCAGTACAGAAAGTATGTTTAAAATAAAGGATTACAGGTGGCCATGGTGCTGTATTAAACAGTGATGTTCTACTACTTTCAGCTGTGTAACAGAACTGTTTGTGAAGTCTCTTAAGTTACACATGTGCCAACACATTCTACTAAAATTTAGTGATTGTGGTAACTTAACTTGGCCTCCAGATCTTCTGTTTTAAGTAACAGCACCAGAATGGAAAGTAGCCTGACATTCAGTACTACCTGCAGGTGGACATTTTTACTTGTGATGGATAACAGAAACAGTATCTCTGACAAGAGCTGAAAGCGAATCCTCATGGTCTGTTGTTTTAACAGCACCAGTTTTAATGGTAGTGAAATTCACTAACTTCGTAGGGAGTTTCATTCTAATACCACTGTATCTGTGGCAGTGCGTGCATCTTTGCTAACTGTGAGCTTAGTTGGTATCTGGTAGAAAAGGTGATTTTTGTTGGTATTTTTGTGATTTCAAAGTTAATCTTTATTTAAAGTTTATGTGGAACAAACAGTTTATTGTATGTAGGAAGCAAAACAAGAGGCAGGGTACACTTACAAAATTAAGAAACTTTGGAATATATAAAAACATTCTGATACACGTGAGCAATAGAGAAGTTGGACTTGTCAGAATGGTGTTGTCTTTTATTAGCTACTAAGATTAGGCTGGTGTTGATTTCCTTTTTTAATGTATATAAAGTATCAGATTTGCTCAGATGCTAGGAAGTCTTTTAAATGGTAATGTAATGCATAGTACTTGCAAATGGATTTGTCAGTTTATTTACTTTATCTGATATAAACAACCAGTTGTAAAGCAGATTTTATAACTTACATAAGTATTTTTAAATGTACTTAAACAGATTTGGCAACGGATCGGAAGCTTTTTCGTCTGGTGTCGAATGACTCGTTTGTCTCTATCCAACCTTCATTATCCTCTGGACAGGATTTGCCAAGAGACAGCAGTGACAAAGTGTGCCTCTCGAACAACCAGCTTGTGGACCAGTCTAAAGCCAGTGCATGTGATACAGAAGTAGCTTCGCTTGTAACTCTGCATTCTCACTCCTATAGGAAGGATCATAGACCACGAGGTGTACCAAGGACTTCTAGCTCTGCTGTTGCTTTTCCAGATACTTCACTAAATGACTTCCCTCTCTATCAGCAAAAACGAGGACTAGATCCTGTCAGTGAGTTAGAAGGTTCCAAGCCCCCTTCTGGATCAAGAGAGTCCTTGGCTGAGAACTCTTGCATTTCGGGAGTCTTTCAATTAGATGACATTCTGAAAAGTAGCAGCCCTCAACCATTGGTTAAGAGTGGGAAGAGCAAATCTTTGAAAGCAGACAAAAGCGTGGACAGTTTGAGAAGCCTGAGTACTAGAAGCAGTGGTTCGACAGAAAGCTACTGTAGTGGGACCGATCGTGACACTAACAGTACCATCAGTAGCTATAAAAGTGAACATACAAGCTCAACACATATAGAAAGTGTGTTGTCAGAGCATGAGGAGGAGTCTCCTAGGGAAGAAAAAAAGGATGGTAAGAAAAAGGATTGTGGTGTTGACTCGGATGACAGTAGTTCTACTACTGACAAAAGGACTAGTAGCGAAAGGACTGCTGTGGAAGTGAGCACTATCAGTGGTGTTCAAGAGGTAAAGGGTTCTAATGCATCTGATGAGATGCACAGTCAGAAAGGTCTTGGTGCCTCTGCTTCAGAAGAGGCCAATAAGAACCCACATGCCAATGAACTGACTACACAAGCTGACAGGCCACCTGGGAAGGCTGCTGAACAAAGAGATGAGCAGAGTGAGAAACTAGCTGTGTTAGTGGATTCAAGAGCTTCTAAAGAAACGAGTGGAAAACAAAAAGAGGGAGATGTTCGACCAAAATCTTCTAGTTTAATACATCGAACAGCCTCTACCCACAAGTCTAGCCGGAGAAGGACAGGAAAAAAGCGGGCTAGTAGTTTTGATTCAAGTCGGCACAGGGAATATGTCTCTTTCAGAGGTGTGTCTGGTACTAAACCTCACAGTGCTGTGTTTTGTCATGATGAGGACTCCAGTGATCAAAGCGACTTAAGCAGGACTTCAAGTATGCAGTCAGCTCACCAGTTCAGCAGTGATAGCTCTTCCAGCACCACCTCCCATTCATGCCAGTCTCCTGAGGGAAAGTACAGTGCTCTAAAGACCAAATACATTTCTAAAGAACGTGGGGGCACAGAGCCTGAAAATGCTCACAAAACCCACATAAGCTCTGAAGGAATTAGCAAAAAACGATCTACACGTCGGACTTCTAGCACAAACAGTGCCAAGAACCGTGCCAGAGTATTAAGCCTGGACAGTGGTACTGTAGCTTGTTTAAATGACCCAAATAGTTTAATGGCACCGGGAAACATAAAACAGTTAACCACTTCAAAATCTGATTTGGAAGCCAAAGAAGGAGAGGTGCTAGATGAGCTATCTCTGTTGGGAAGGGCTTCGCACTTAGAGTCAGTCACTCGTTCTAGGAATAGCTTACCGAGCCAGGCTACATTTCCTGAAGGGGAAGAGCAAGAATCAGCAAGTGGAGGTAAGTAAATGACCTACCAAAAGTACCTTGTCATGTTTTTTTAATAAGTCTGCTACCTGTGACTTAAGTTGCGGCTATACTTGAGTATCTTCCTGTTTCTTCCTTCTTGCCTAGTAAAATGACAATGCATTTCCTTTATAATCTATGGGAAGATCTACAGAGATGGGAGTACAATTCAAACAAATGGTATGAAATCTATAGGTGGAGATTTTATGGGTTTGTAACTGGCAGTCTTTATTAACAAGAGCTGTATCTTAAAGTTACTATTTGTGATCAGATCAGACCTGCTGCACTGTATTACTCGAACTTCAAATTATGTGTACTATTTTAAAAGTTAACAATAAAAGGGAGACTGGTTTTGTTTGGAAGATTGTGCAGTTTAGAAAACTGCAAACATGGAAGTGATTGTTTGATATTGCTGCAGCCTCTTATATGAACTCTGACATGGCTTGAGGTGGTATCAGGAAGACCCAAACAACCCCAGACCATTACCATGCTGCCTTGAATTGTGTATTCTTGTGATAGTCTAGTTACTGAGCTGAACTCTCCTAGGGATTTGCTTTTGCTTAGCTTTGCCATTGTTGGCTAGACACTGTTGCTTACTTTAGGATTGTTTTCTTTTTTTGTCCTCATGAGACCACAATAACCTTCCTGAGCTGGAGAGAGGAATGTAGTTTCCTCTTACTTTCTGTAACTATTATTTTGCTTGGTGTAATGTTAGTAGTAAGCCTACCTGTAGTAGCTGGTATTAATACAGATTTTTGGAGCTCTTAATTTTTTGTTTATGCCTGTTATGATGTTCCATTAGGTTTCTTGGTTGGCCATATTGAGTACCTTAACTAGAAGGCTTTTTGTGTCATGGAAGACTAGTGGTTTTAAAATATTTTTCAGAGCATTTGATATTGCTAATTACTTTATTCTGACTTTTAGGATTGAGGAGGAAATACTTACCATGTGATCTGAGTCTTGGTAGCTAAGCACACAAATGCTTCATGAAACTATTTTAGATCAAGACAGATGTTTTGAAGAACTTGTAGCAAGTTTACTGTCTTTGCTATTTAGACTGCCTAAGTGAAGTGTAGTGACTCTTCCATCTTAAAAGGAGAGGATTCCAGATCACAGTGAGATGAGGTGTGATCAATAGCTCTTTCCCCACTGACATAAGAGCGAACTCTAAAAATCAGTACAACTAATTTTGGGGGGGCGGGAGCAAATAGCATGCTACACTGAAGTTCAGTGTATTGATTACTGATCAAATTTGGCTGGTTTATAATTAGTTCAGGCCTATTTAGATGCCTTCACTTAAAGAAAAAGCATATATTGGTACTTCCTGTTATTTGTAGTAACAGAGTTACAGTAGCTGTAATGAGAGTTCAGATTGCTCTTTATACTAACACCACAAGCTAAACATTTAATACACTCTATTATTAAGCTTTGTTAAAGTGATAGCTCCCATTTGTCTACTGAGAGTAATTTGACAAATAAAAGGTCTAATTTATGTATTTGCTATTTTGACTCTGTTCTCCTTAGCAGATTGAAAAATATTTAATTTCATTTTGGTTTGTATTATTACAGTTTGAAACTGTTAAGATTTTCTCCTTATAGTCAGAGGAGGATTAATCTGCTTTACCTTACAGGATATGTTAGACTTCATATGTGCTCACCAGTTGCCAGTAGTCTGAAAGAATTGATGCATAACTGATGCTATATATTGCCAAATACTCTGATTCTTCTTTTAAAGAGTGCAATGGTGGGAAAGACCAACCCTAACATGTTTAAAAGCAGTCTTAAAGAGAAATCTATAGCAGCTTAAGCAGTAAAGTCTTTAGTCAGTCTTGCTGGACTATTCAGTTTCCCCTTCAAACTTTGTTTACATAATGGTCATTTTGAAGTTGTTAGTATTTTTAATAAATGGCAAGGACCCATGTATTACTTGTCTGTGGGTTTCAGGCTGACTTTAAAAAGCGATCTGTATACAAATTTGCCAGATTTGATGACATGATATGATTAGTAACACTTCCTGATCTTATGGTTTTTATTACCAATAGAAAAGGATGTTTCATTTATGATTATAAGAAACTAATGCCGTTCTGCTTTTTTGAAAGCATACTAAAACTGTCACTGTTCTTTAGCATTGCTTAAATATTTGTGCAGTTGTGTCTAGCATCAAGCCAGTAATCTGTTTAATTTATCTGTTCATGATCAATCCAAATAATTCCTTCATGTTGTCCTTCATTTCTACTGTTTTTTGTGGGGGTTTGATAGTGTGGTTTTTTTTGTTTTGTTTTGTTTTTTAGGGGGGGAGGGAAGGGAAGGAGGCTTTTAACCCCAGGTTTATAATTTACATTGCAAGTTTTGTATCAGCTATATCTTTATTGTAGCTTTCTTCTTTCGGCTAACTTGTGACTAATAGAGATCAGAGGAAATGTTTCAGCTTTTTATAGTCTTTAAGTTGCTTTTTATTCAGTATTTCTCGTTGTCGAGTCGTCCTCACCTTTTGGGAGTGTTTTTAGTGTAATATGTATCATAAATGTGTATGTGTATAGAAATTATTTGAGAAAATTGAGAAGTTATTTACCTATAGCAAATGCATTTATGGAATAAACTTGGTTCAGATTGTCATAAGATCACAGGATATTGGTTGGATGGGACTTTTAGAAGTTGTCTAACCTCATGCTGAAAGGATTATTTTATATTAATATTTATTTCTGTGATTGCTTAGGATAACTCTCTGCAGTTAACAGGTGCACCAAAAGACTCTTACTAATACAGGCTCCTTTTTTTCAGGTAGCAACTTTAAGTTTCTGTTTTTCAAATAGAACTTGAATCAGTAATTGTAACTTAATTTTATCTTTAAATCTTCAGGGAGTAAACTACAAAGTACATTCTTACTTGTTTGTCTAACTGCTAAAGCGTTTTGTAATAGATATGGCCTTTAGTATTCTTTTACAAAGCAGAAACAGCTTAGCAGTTTCACTTCTATCTTACTATGCCAGGAAGTGGTGGATGACTCACTTTCTACAAGATAACTTGAGCATTTGAATAGGAATTACAGTTTGTTAAAATGCAGACAAATAGCACTTGAAAATTCTGTTACTAAATACATGTGGTGGATGTATACAGAAAAATGGAAGATGTCTTTCAACTGTTATCCTTTTATGTAACTCAGTCTCTAGAAGTAGCTAGTGAATTGATGAGTTATGGGTTAAATCAAGTTGTTGAGGTGTCTAAAAGTTTGCCTAGATGTCCAGTGATATTTCAGAAATACTACCTTGGTACCCTCCTGAGCCTGGCTTCTGTCAGATACGTGCTATTCCTGGACTGCTGTTAGTAAAGACTTAAAAAAGCACTAATGTAATCCCATCGATGACACAGTGATGTTTTGTACAACTCTAGCTGACCTGAAAAATCAAGTGTTCTCCCTGGTTGTATTTAACTGTAAAAGGTACACTCTTTAAGTTACTAGTCTTCTTTTATAGCTTGCTGTAATTTAATGTCTTTTAATTGACTTTAAGATCTTGAATTACTTAGGCTTTTGTAAATAAAACTGCATGTAATGTAATGCATTTTTTTTTTTTTTCTGTGCATTGCATAGTGATGTTGAAGTTACAGCTTATACTGTTCCTTTGTGGTTTGTGGTCTGCAGCATCTCTACAGGCAGGCAAAATAGAGTTTGTGAGCTTGGATTACAATCTTGTTTCATATGGCACATGGAAACCTGTAAATCTTTACAGTCTGCATGTATTCGTATGTCTGTGCTTAATATATCTGCCTGTAATCATTAGACAGTATTCTCTCAGAAGTAAAATTCTGTTCTCTGCTATGCAGCCAATGGTCATACCAGCTGTTAGAAACGTATCACTTCTTTCCTACTATGCTCATGTTGTGTGTGGTTTACAGACACTGTGTGTGGTTTACAGACACTGTTTGTTTTGCCTGTTGTAGAGCTGTTCAATGATTCTGTTGGCTTTAGTTTGTTTTCTGCAGGTAGAAATTAATACAGTTGTGGAAGATGGGGCTTCTGGTCTGTTTTCTGGGATTCTTATCCATTTACATTCAAACTGCTAAATCAAACAATTTTGCATGAGAAATTAAATTCTCCAAGAATTCAGAAATGGTAGAAACTGAAACACATATAAAGGTACTGTAATCTGGTGTTGTGTATGCTTGCTATCTCTGTTTATGTGTTCAGCAGGAGCTCTCCTGTAACTGCATCATATAAAGCAGATTGGCCAGAAGAAAGGGCCTCTTTCCTTTATGAAGCTCTTTATTGGAATTAAGACTGTATTCTTTACTTGATTTTTAGATGTTAATTATCAGTGTTGTAAGTGGCATTTGGTTCAAGCATTTTCATGTTAGTCCTTCCCAGTATCTGTCTTTGAAAGCATAATGCTGTTCTGTCACAGCTTTTGTGTGCAAAGGTTGTTTTACAGACTTAACTCTGGCTTAGGAAATCCTCTCACTTCGGTAGAGGTGAGGTGTTGCCATTGAACACTTAGAGATGTAAACAGCATTAGGAGCGATGTGTGAGGCCGAAATGGAATTCTGCAGTTTTGGAACTAACCATGAAATAACACTTGAAATGAATCTTCCATCTGTCTCGTGTTAGTCACTACTTACTAAAGCTATATGCAGCTTTAGTATTTTGTATGAGGACTCTATCCTGGCTGTTTTACCCCCTTTCTAGTATTTATGGATAACGCAGGGGCTTTCATTAGATGACTTATGACCAATGTAATTACCATCTTCCTGATACTTGGTGGTTCCATAAAGGTGGTGATGGGGAACAAACAAACAGAAACTTCAAGCTTTGTCCAACTCACAGCAGTGGCTGTTGTGAGCCAGGGATGTGTGTGATTGCTTGGCAAAAGTTCTAAGTACTGGTGGTAAGAGGCTTCCTGTCACTTGGTGGAAATGCACTCCTTTAGTGTGTCACCTGCAGAGTAGTAGATACTCTACCTAAAGTTCTGCAGGGCTGCATAAGAGAAATTCAGGGTATGTGATAGAAATGCATGCCAAAGCGTGACAGCATATATTCAAAAATAAGCAAAATATGCTTTATGTAATTGTTTGGTTTTCTGCTGGGTAAAACTACAAAATTTCTGTAAAATTTGACCCTGGTTAAATTCTCTTAAGCCTCCCAAAGAAACCAGTGGTAACTCTTTCAAAATGTTTTGCATTGCTGTAAGTTATTTAAATGGCTTGGATTGGTAATGTTTGTGCAACTACTTCTCACAATTTTTGCTTGGTTTGGAAAGAATGGTTCAGTGTTGTTGACTAGTACTATGTGGTGGTCATAAATTTGCCAAGTATTCATCTCAAACAGGAGTTGAATAAAAAATTTTGATACTTGGTATAAATGAAGCTGTGTCTACTAACTTAAGCTTATAAGCCACTTTGTTTCATGTTCCTTTGCAGTTGTATCTGGATTTGGTGTTACTCATAGAGCTGAGATAGTTCTTAGAGCTCTCTGAACTGTAAGGAAGTGCTCACATTGCTGCCAAATGTAGCTGAGATATAACTCCAGGATATATCCAAGTTGACTACTAATTAACACTTGGAATTTTAGTTATTAGGAACCCATTGAAAGCAAACATGATTTTCTGTGTATGATACATAGCCTTTCCAGCATAAGTGCTATTCTATGTGTTTGAAGATTAAAGCATCTTGTCCTTAAAGGTGAATAAATCCACATACAAAGTCAGAATTAAGTTTCATAGATTTATGTAGGTTATGAACTTCTGCCTGCTGTGTGAACATGCTAGTAGCCAATAGATGGCCAAATCCCTCGTTTTTGGGACTGAATAGCCCAGGAGATCATGTTAGGTTGTAGTAGCTTTAGCTGTTTGACAGCAAGTCCATCAGCATCGTATTCAAGAAGTCAGTGTAACACCTAGTGTTTTTTAAATGTGAAGTAATTTGAGTGGGAATTACAACGAAGTAGAATAACCAGGGCTTCCTAGTTTTATCTTTGGCATGAGTATAGAAATTGGTCTGTCAAGCTCGTTTGTAAAAATGTTTGGTTCAGAACTCAAACCAGATGGTTTCATTGTCCTTATTCCCTGATTGACAGTGTTTTGCTTTTTGGGTTATTGTAGTGACTGGTTTGATGTAATTGCAAGTATTGCTGTGGCCTAGTCTCAGACTTGTTTTCTTCATACGTTCAACCACCACACTGAATTCTTGGGGGTTTACTTCGCTTGTTTTTCTCTTCTTGTATGTGTCAAGGTTTCCTTCCTAAATTGTGTGCTGTTCCACTCTGCCCTATTTTCTGTCAAAAGTGTTCATCTTTATATCTTTTTCAGCTCTGTTCTTCATTGTTTATCCTTTGCTGCCTGCATCTCCATTCTTCAGAAATTGGTATTAGTGATAAATTAGTGTGGACATGTAATGAAAAAATGTAACACCATAAGCCAGTACTTTGCTTTTCCGTCAGAGAAGTAAGAGGAAGTTGTAGGTCTTATGATGGTATGTAATCCATGGTAATTAATAACTGTAAACTGAAGATATGGACTAAACTGACTCCTCCTTTCTACTTGGGTGTCTTTAAGTTTTAGGGCACATGAGAATAAACTACGAATGCATAAACTGTGAGGAGAGTGGTGGTATTAATCCATAAGCGCATGTGGACTGTGGCTTTTCTCGGGTTTTGAACTCAAGTGAAATATAGATATTCAATACAGAACAAAATTTCAGCTATTTGGTTTGGCAAAGTATCGTCAATGTTGGAAGACAGATTTTTTTTTTTTGCTTGTATGTAATGCATGTGCCATAAACTATTAATTTTGGATTTCATTGAGAATTTGTAAGGTTTGTCATTACACGTGGTTGAAAATAGTTGGATTACAATTTCCCATTTGACAGGGAGAGAAATGGCATGTCCAAACATCACTTGGGTTCTGTGCACATGTTTAACCGTGCTTAACCTGACTAAGGTTCAAAACCATCTAGGCTTCCAGTGTTTGTTTTTAACTTCCCCTTAATCCCCTTTCCTGAGAAGAGTGAGCAACACTGTTTCCATTGTGTGTGTGTGGTATTGGTTTTTTGGCTTTCTTTTTAGTCAGACTGATGTTTGCAGTTTTTATCCTGAGAACTCTGGTTTTCCATGTGGATACTTTACCTCTGTATTGCCTCCATGCTGCATCTTTCAAGCAATCTTCTTACTTGGCAATAATTTATGAGGTACCAGGTTTATAATTTTTGTCTAGAAAAAAAGTGGGATTTGTTGATGCAATTAACTTGGAAATTCTGCTTTTTAATCTTGTGCTTCCTCAGTTTCTATCTTAAAAGTTTGGCTTAGAAGCAGTGATACATACATGAGGGTGATGATATAAATGTTTGGCTTGTATGTATAAACGTTTCTGTTAGAAAGCAGATATTTCTGTTGTATGTGTCTTAAAGCTAGTTGTTGTAGAGAAATTGTGTAGCTGCAGTGTAAAACTTTGGGTCCTCATTTCTGTTTAAAACTTTGAACTCCAGAAGCTTATGTCAAAACCACTTGTGTAGTACAGTGAAAAACTTTGGAAAGGCATAACCTGAGGGCAGCATAGTTCAACCTGTGTTCAGATGCTTCCAGCCATTTGGCAAAGGATGTGAATTATTTGTTTTTGTAGAATTTTCTCTCCAATAAATTTTAGTCCTTTAATTAGGAAAGTAACATTCCAAATGTGTCATGATGAAATGGTGTCCTTGTGACTTTCTAGGTTTGTAATTGCTAATTTGGCTTTTTTCCACTCAGTGTAATGAAAAGAGGAACAAAAAGAATTAATTTAAATGAATGTGTTCATATGCACAGTTCTATTAACAAATATACAAGTCAAATTGTTTCCTCTTTGAGGTTAGATGTATTATATCTTGGAGTAGTTGTGGGAGGGTTAAGTTTGCCATGAAGTTTTCATTAGGTCTCGTCTCCATCTCTTACTAATCTTTGGGAAGCGGGTTTGTGTTTCTAACTTATGTACTTTGAACTTCAAATGCAATTTCTTTTTTTTGTTCCTGAGGACAGTAATGTTGAGGGCTCCAACTCATTTGTCAATGTACAGAAGAAAGTTATGCTTAAATTCCTTGATATTAATCTAGTGTCTCAACATAGGAGTTCAGAATTAAACAGAAAACCAAACCAGACTTCAACAAACACTGTAAGGTGTAAGGCTTGTCCCCTTTTCCAGATCTACTTGATGTAAGCAGAAACTGTAGAAGTATAACCTATGTTATCTTTCCCTATTAGATGTGGATTTTGTACATGGGTTTAGATGTTTGATCTTAACCTTTCTGGAGTTAAGAGTTAAGTGGTAGTGAGTAGCCCCAGAGAAGTGTGAGTGATAGTCTGAAGATATGTTGTAACTGTCTCTGTACAGGAATACTTTTATTTGTGTAGGGTTTTTTTTAAACATTAAAGGAAGCTTAGTTATATTAAAGCTATTTTGCTCATGATTAAACTGCTTTCAGAGCATGATAGAGGATAATTTAGGAGTTTATCTACTTGGTTATGGTTTCAATATGTATCTTTTTGAGACATTGCATAGCATTAATAGGCTGGAGTTTGTTGGGCTGAAAAGCACTGCAGTCTTTTCAGAAGAACTTAAATTGCTTAGATCCCGAGTTCTACCAGCTGTATTCAGGAAGAGCATATATATAGATGGTATGTGCTGAACAAAAAGATAAATCAAAAATTCTTTGGTAGATAGAAAGCTACATTAATATCTACTATTTAATGTTTACTTTGATTTTACTTTTTTAAGGTTAAATTGAAATAATAATCTATCAAATGCCAGAACTATTTGCCCGTGCAGCCTTGAGTATAATCTTCAAGTGCATGTGAATTGATTTTTTTTTTTTAAGTTTTCTAAATCTTCAAATATTATTATATCCCTCGTTTTCTCACAGGATACTGCCTCAGTCAGTGCTTGAGGAAGGCTTACTTTAGTGATGTATTGGAGCTGTGTAGGAAGGACCTCTAGTGTTTCCATAATCTGGACTTCAGTTATTGCAGAAGGTGATGTTTACTGAATAAAAGACATGAAAAGAAAAACAGATGTTGTCAGTGTTAAGTATGCTTCCTTGAAGAACTGCTCTTGAATGCTGTTGCTGCTAAGTAGTTGCAAATGGTAATTAAGAGGTAATGCTGATGTTTACCATCCTAATGGTAATTAAGTAGCTTTCATTTCAGTTAAGGCTAGTCACTATTCTTTATTTTGTGGTGTTTAACTGTGGCCTGATTAGCAGAAATGTGTGGAGTTGCTTTTGCATCTGAAGTCTGTGGAATCTGCATTCTGAATATGTGAATTTTTAAATGCTGATGTACGCACTGGAATAATTAGGCTCTACAAGTTGGCAGCCAGAATTACTGGGCAATTCTGACCTTTTATATAACTTAAAGTCAGGATTCATACTGTCCTTCCCAGTACTTCAAATATGAGAGCTATAAAGAAATCCTTGAAGAAATTAGGTTGTTTATTAAAACAAAGCATAAAAAGCTATATACTGAACCATAAAAGAAATGTCTTGAATTCTTCCTGAAATACACTGAAAGAGAATTGTCATCTACTCATTCTTAGAATAACAAAGGCAGTTGTGGAGGAGTAAGGAGCCAGTGTGCTATCCCAGAGGTTTCTAGAAAACAGGACTGAATTCAGGATGTCATTAACTTTTGATGTTTTGGTAATGAAGTGCTTGTAACTTTAACATTGGTCTTAAAGTGTATCTCTTCATGTAGCTTCTTAGCTTGGATTGAAGTATCATATACAGTATTCACTTGATAACCTCTGATTCATGGGTGGAATTACTCTTGTTTCATGCAGCCTTTATTTTCTGAGCAATGGCAGTAATACACAGCAGCAGTAATAGGTTGCTATAAGTTGTTATTCCCTGTAGACCAGCATTAGTCTTTGCTGATAAGTTTTGAAAGCTTAATAATAGGAATGTTGTAATTTGAAATGCACTAAAGCAAACATGGATCACTCTGCCTGTGATCTTTGTGCCATAAAAAAATCATTGCTGCTTTAGTGTTTTGGGTTTGGTTTTTTTTTTATTTTGGCTTGACACAGTCTTTGGTTTTCTCACCCTAGTAACAGGCTTCTTGGCTACCACGTTGTGACTTCCACTTCAAGATTGTGATTCTACTTTTGCACTGATTTCATGTCAAGTGTGGTTTGGTTTATTGTTTTGTTTTTTTTTCCCCCCTTCTCTTACTTGCCTGTCAAAACCTGTTTTCTCTGGCCCATTCATGTGAGCTCTCCAGTGCTCTGCGTTCAAATTGGGTAGTAGCTTCCTTGGGTCAGGAGGAAGACTCTGGAATTGTAGACATGCCATGAAGCAGTGCAGAGCTGAAGTTGTTCAGACTGTGAGGTTTAGGGAACACACATAGATTTCATAGGTCAGTCTGTGGAAAAATCTTGGACTCCCTGGAGTACATGCAAGTGTTTTACAGTGTTGCTTTATAAGTTGACAAAAGCTTTTCTTTGTGGTTGGGGAGTTGAAATAACAAAAATTACAAATGGTTACGAAAGTTCTTTTCTCACTTAATCACAACCCCCTGCTCCTCCAAATAATAGTGTAACTTAGTCTAAAATGAGCAATATGTATACCTTGGTGCTTATGAGGGAAGGGGAAAAAGCAACTCTGTTTTGTCCCCTGAGGAGGTGTTATGAGGTTAACCTCAATGCTACCAGTTTGGCAGAAATTGTAAAATTGAGAAGAGAATGTCATAAAGAGGAGTGGTAGACAACCTTTCTTGTCCTTTAGGCTTCTCTGTTAATTATCTATTAAATGAGATAGAGGTGATTTTAGTCTTGTCTCTTCCTGCCTTGTGTAAATGGAAGAGATTTGGGATATCTAACTTGTTTGCAACCTGTCTATTTGGATGTAGGATAGGAGGGAAATGAACCGTAAACTCAAGAACACACCTCACCTCCCAACCATCCAGATTCTTATAAGTGTGTGTGTTGTGATCCTCCCTTGAGTCAGGTTATTCAAATAGTGTCTAAGCTACTTCTGTTGTTGCAAGTCAAGTTCATTAACTTGGGGAGGGTCAAGGGGAAGAAAGGAGTCTTAAGTTACTGTGTACATAATTAGGATGGGTTCTTATTTGACCTAAAGTCTGTCTTGATGCAGCAGCACAAGCCAGCGAGGAGACTGTCACATTTCGTCGTGAACGCAGCACATTTAGGCGTCAGGCAGTACGACGCCGGCACAATGCAGGGAGTAACCCTACCCCTCCTACATTGCTCATCGGATCACCCCTCAGGTAGGGTATCTAAATGTTCCACCATATTTAGCATGCATGCAGCAGACCACTTCTCCCCATACCCACCAGTGTTGCCAGCAACGCACTTTATACTTCCTTCCCCACCATAACCTCCTTGAGCTGTCACTGCATGTCACTGTGGGCTTGTTGAATTGTGCATGTGTATGTGGCACTATTTTCGAAATGAGCAGGATAGCCAGTCTCTAACATGTTAAAGCTGATTTCAGATTGATAACTAAATGAACTAATGCTAACAAACCTAGACTCAGTGTTTTTCATCAAAACTTCAGAAACTTTTACTTTCAAGCAAGGAGGAAAAACCCAAGAAAATATTAATCACCTCTCCTCCTTTTGGTGTTCTTTCCTTTAAGAAAGTATGTATTGGGTACTAGGACTGTAATCACTTTTCACATCTGTAGATAGAGAGAAGCATGATAACAAAAGCAGAACATTATAAAAGGCTAAAGTGTTCCTGCAGAGGTTCCAAATATAAAATACAGGTGAACTGTTGTATGGACATCCTGCAGCTTTTTACAGCAAAAGGGGCATAATGAGGTAATAGTGATACCTTTGCTATAGAATGCACAGTATTAAATCTAGCCATGTGGCACTTTGCATGCCTTAGAGATGTTTAAAATATACTGTACATGTGTATGCCAGGAGTCCCAGCCTTCACTGGCGCATCAGTTAGCAATACTGAGCCTAGTGATATGTTACATACAGCAGCTCTGGTCTGTCAGCTTTACAGCAGTAGAAGGAGCAGCCACAATAAGTTTTTAAGTTTGCTTTTTAAATCTTTCAATCCTGTGGTTGCCTGCAGTGTTGGAGGATCTGGCTAGCTGAATATTGCCTGGAGAGGAAAGAACATCCCCCCCAATATTTCAAAATAATTCGTCTTCCAGTTATATGATGAATACAAAGGAATAACTGTATGTGTTATGTATTCTTAATGATCTTTTCATATGCTAAGCTATCTTTAGTAAATAGGAGCAGTCTGCCTTTATGTTTCAAGAATACTAGTATAATTTTTGCTACTAGAAAAGCTATAGAAACTGGGCAAATAAAAAGAAAATACTTTATAATAGGGTTGGGCAAGGATTTGTGAAATCTCTGTGTCACTAGTGAAATAACAAAGGACTAAGGACTAAGTTTGTAAGATTTCTTCAGGCAGGAGGGTTGCAAGAGTGATGCCTAAAATGGAACAAATGAAAGGTTTACTTCTGCCACATCAAGGACTGAAACTACTTCGCTATGGTTCTAGTAGATAGCGCAGTATGTAGCAGCAGTCACATCGTTTCACATAATTTGGTTGCTTTGCTGAACGTGGCTTGTTCAACTTTAAGTTAGTGATTTACTTCGTAGTGCAGGATGCTAAAACTGCGTTCTCTTAGATCACTTGCTGATTCTTTGTTGAACTTGCTTCTGATGTTTTTTGTGGGTGGGTTTTTTGTTTGGTGTTCTTTTTTTTTTTTTTTTATAAAGCAGGGTAGTATGATTTTGTGTATTCTTTCATAAGAGGCTGTGCGGAGAGATCATGAATCCTGAACTGTGCATTAGCCAGAAAACAGTGAGTTTTCTTGTTCATAGGTAGGAAGTAGGGTAAATAAAGGACTATTTTAAACTGAAGCTTACAGCTGCCTTATTTTTTGCACACTACTTCAGTCATTAGGGTTCCTGTGGCTTAAGCTGGACTTCATTGTGAGGTCATGAGAAAACTGAAGTTGATGAAAGCAACTTTTTAATAAGACAAGATGTGCAAGGGTGAAAGAGTGGATCAAATACTTGTGTTTTCTCTATGTATCTTCCCGTTACCTAAACTTGTTGCTTTCTAAATATAAAAATCCAAAGAAAACTTTCTCTGACATAATGGCACATTAATAAAAATACATGTATTATAAACACATGCTCAGAATTGAATACTTAGTGAGGTTAGTTTGCTCAAAGCATTGTTTGTGATGCTGAATGACTATCCTTTGGAGTGGAGTCTAAGTGCTTTAGTCCAGCCAAGCACCACAGTGCTTTCAGATTTTTTTGACATAAATTCCACTTAAACTACCAACTGTGGAACATATCTGAAAAACAGTATGTATTACTGTTAGAGTTCTAGATGAATACTCTGAAAACTCTTCTTTATATGAGTAGCCTAATTTTAGTGTAAATTCTATGTCTTGCTGGAAGAAGAAACCCTTAAAGGTTGTGCATAATGTGCATAAGGAAGAAATACAAAAAAAGAGGGGTTTTTCTTTATTTTTTCTTTATTTTTTAGCCAGCTATCACCAAGATCTCTTCAAAATATCACTGCAGCTGTACTGGCATTACTTGTACATGCTAGTGGTGAGCTGCCTCAGTCTAGTTCCTGATATTGCTAATCCATGTGCTTTCAGATGTTAAACTTCTAACAGCATTAGATTCACCAATATTTTGTTGTCTTGATGCTGCTACTTTTGTATTCTTGCCAGCAAAACCTTAATCTCCTAATCTCTAACTCTGGCATAATATTGGATGTTGTGAGGATGTTACTTTAGAACCTGTGAAGTTCAACCTGATTTTTGCTTTTTTTAATTATTTCCTACCCATTGTTGCTATTAATTTTCATTTCCCCTGTGGAATGTTTAGTAAAAGAAACAATGGCATTATATACATGTGTGTTTGGCAATGGTAGGCACTTAAATAAAACCTGATCCAGTAAATTCTGCTGTTCTGATACCAAATTGGACACAAGAGTACTTTGCTGGGCAACTTAAAACAAAAAAATCCAAACCCACCACAAAACAACCAACCACCTTGCTTCTGTTCTGCCTATGTGTCAACAGTGTTTTGGGCACTTTAAGTATGATCCTGTGTAGGCAATGTTGTATGTATGTGTAACTGTTATGAGGACTATCTGTTAAATGATTGTCTGAAGCAGAATTTTGGTTTTATAATTAACTAATCAGGCAGAGGATTTATTTTCTACAAATCAGTGCAATCTGTTAATGCCTGTTTCGGGTTTGTTGTGACAGATGGGTAACCACTGAAAGGGCAACTTTGAATATACCTTTTGATAGATAGCTACTAAAGGGAAAGCAGTATTGTTTAGCATTGTTTTGGTGTTGCTGATAATACTGGAGGGACACAATGAAGGCTGGCACATCTGTGAGCTTCCTTAGGGCTTTTGTTGCCCTGTCTCTTACTGGGAGTCTTGCGTACAGCAGCAAAACACTGAATTTAAAATTCAGATTAAGATATGTTATAACAGAATAAATAATTAATTGCATTTTTTTACCTAAAGAGCTGTGTGCATGCCTGCTTTATTTTGCATGAGCATTTCTCAAGGCCTATTTTTAAATCCATGTTTTGTTTTCCAGTAGATGTTCTAGAAAATATTGTTGAAAGCAAGTACATTAGATGTAACACCTCAATGCTTAGTAAGATTTTACTTTTTCATTTGCCTCACTTGCCAGTTGTAGCATCATGCTGTAGTGACATCTTAAAAGCACCAGATGATACTCTTTTGGAAAGTGTTTAAGATATTTTGCTTAGTCTTTTTAAAATGTAAAGTCTTTTGTCTAAAAAATTTCTTAATTTCATTGTGTCCCACAGCTACTGACTGTGACATGTAGCTTACTTAAATGCTCAAAGTGAAGAATAAAAAAGCGCTTGTCTTGCAATGTTTTCTGATACTTTGCCCTGTTTAATCTTAAACAAGCTATTAAAAAAATTAGCTCTATAAAATAGTTTTGCAAGGAGAAGGCTGTGAAGAGGAGAATTAACATTTTCAACCATTGTCAGTTCATGTGGCTGTGAACTTAAACGTTTCCTGGAGCACAAGTTAGCTTTTAAAACCTGGTTTTAGGTGCAAGTATGTGTGAGTATAGAAGAATTTCGTTGCAGTAGTAATACTGATTAATGAAGTTCTTGCTGTGTTGGCAAAATAACTTCAAATAGACTTAATAATCATTAATTGGCAAAAGTTTTATAAACATTCTGTAGGTTTCTGAATTTAAATGCTTTAACTACAGTCATCTATGAGGCCTGTGGTAGTAGTTTGTGGCTACTAACAAAGCTTAAAGACTTTAGTTAGAGTGCAGATTAGTAGCAAGAAAGAGGATGTTACTGTGACAAAAAAAACCCAAAGCCAATTAAACAGGTTGGCTAAATGAGCAAAAAAGTCTCTAACTATCCTGAGAAGACTGGGATAGTCACTGCTGTGTGTAGGTGATGCTTCTGGTTAGTCTACAGTTAGACTAAGCACCAGTAATTTGCTTTGGCTCCCACAAATTAAGGCTTGAAAGAATATACTACTTTATGGTGACTTGGGGAGATGTTAGCAGTACTGCTTCTAAGAAGTAAGAAAAGAACTATATATCTATATTACTGATGTAACTAGCATCCAAATACCGTTATATGGAATTCATGGGTTATCTTAACCCTAGTAAGTGTGTTCTTAATGCTATACTCCTGCAAGTTTTCCTCTTTAAATTAAAAAGTCTTGTTTTGCTTCACTTCTAGCTATCTTTCTCTTCTTCCCGGTAATGTGTCCCCAATCCGTGTTTTCTCGTAGCCTTCAAGATGGTCAGCAAGGCCAGCAGCTCTCCTCCCAGGTCAGAGTGCAGTCCTGCTCCCCTTCCCAGGCAGCTGTGCTCGGCGCTAGCGCCTCCCTGCTGGTGAGAAATGGGAGTGTCCACTTAGAAGCATCACATGCCGCTGCATCTGCTGTAGGTGGTAGCAGTTTGCACGATGAACTTGGTATGCAGGCCTTATGTAACCTTGGTGACATGGAAGTTGTAATGCGGCACACGTGTCAGTAATAATGCGGGGAAGGGCAGCTGATCTTAGCTCTGATGTTGAATCGTGTAGCTGTGTTTCTTAGGAGGCCATATTGCTTATAAATTCTTTGCCTTTCACAGTTGCCTTTCCAGGCACTTTCTTTAATAAATGCTTGATGAGAAACGCTTTGAGGATGCATAGAGACGAGTGGTGATGGTGTGAGAGCTTTCATGACTTGAATGATGTAACACATGTAATGCATAAGTGTTTTTGCATTGTCACAGGTAGTTGAGCAGAGATTGTGACCAGCTTTGGGGATCCTCTGGTTTCTGAAAAAAAAAAAAAAATTGTTACAGTTCCTAGGAATTCTTGGATTTTTATTTTTTTTTTTTCCAGCTGAGTCTTGCTTAGCTGCTGTTCAAAAAAAGCAATCAGTGTGTGAATGAGTGCTTTATTTTTTCTCTACACCTTAATTTAGGAGCTTGAGATTGGAAGAAAATCTGGACTCTTTCTTGCATCAAATATCGTGATTTCATGGAACCTTACAGTGCCCCTTAGTTCTTCATGGTTTTATTTTATGTAGTATTCTTAACTATTTTTTAACTTGTGTAGCTAATAAAAATGCTAGGGAGAAGGAAGCTAAGATGGTCAGAATAAGTGACTGATTTCCTGTGGCACAATAACTCAGGGGCAGATGTGGTAAAGCTCCTGCAGGGATCTTGTCAACTATCTGTTAATGGCCTGAATTACCAATGACTTCAGCATTAATATGGATTTCTTCCTCAAATTATTAAAATAGGTATCTTTAGAATGACAGTTATTAGTGACAGTATTTTGAGTAGCTGTCAGCTTTAGTAACCTAAAAGTATAGGTTTACTCAGAACACTGACAAAACATTTGTTTCATTCCATGCTGTGCTGAAAGATAGGTAAATTACCATGTAACTCAGCTAGTGGGGAAGACAGAATTGTCAGGCTGCGGTACCCCTATAAATATGAGTTTGGCTAACAAGTTGCCATTCATCTGTACCATCTAGCTGCAGTATAAGATAACATTGAATATAAGCAAAACTGAAAATAACTCTGATAGTATCTGAGATGTTTTATGAAACTTAATAGATGTGATGCACACAATCCGATTATGGCTCTACTAGATAGAAGAATTGAAACTTCTGTGTCAATGCTTGTATGTGTCTATGAAGTATGAAAGATTATCACATGAAAGTGCAAATTTCTTTATATAATATGGGCACTTGTTTGAAGTATTGTAATATAACTCTGAAATTCAGGAATACAGGCTATATCTGTCCAAGGTTAATGTTGAGAATTTTTCTTAGGGCTACTATTACTGTATTTAAGGATTTGGTTCTTTTTAACCAAAAAATAAAGTCAAGTTTTATACAATTCAAGATTTAGTACACAATCTAGGTAAGTCTGGGTTACTTAAGAATTTATACTGTGTTGTAGTAAGCAAAGTGGACATTTAAGACATTCAGCATTATGTTTGGGCTCTCTAAAAAGGCATATTCATTGCACTTGGTGTACATTGGAATGTATTCAGAAATCTGTATAGCTGAATTCTGCTGAAATTTTTTCTGTACTATGTTCGTAGTTACAGGGGGCAGCACATTGCATTTGGGAGGCACAAAACTTCCAGGATCTGATCAGTTAAAAACATGATGTATACTAGGCATTTATTTCTGATTCAAAGTTTTGAGCATCTGTTTAGAAACCTTCTGTGAGTGCAAGCAGCCATTCGAGGCAACATCTGGTTTTACTACTACAGAAAAATTTTCTAGTTTGTGTAGCAGGCTTTGTGTGACAGCTACTATCTTTTGTTAGAGTTAAAGTAGTTGGCAAAATGGTGCTGACTTTCACAAGCATGATTCCTTTATCAGGCTTGACAAGAGAGAGTATCTTTCCTTGTAACTGGTATATGGCTTGTTTGGGTTTTGTTTTGGCTTGAGTTTTTTGTTATTGTCAGTCAGGGATGAAATAACACTTTCTCTGTTTTCCATAAGTCTAAGGCTGTTGTTTTTGCTGTGTTGTCCCAAAATACCTCACAGTGAAAGATGACCCCTGTTACTTTATTGTAGATTTTGTATGACTTGGAGGTGGTGGAGGGTAGCAGTTTTGGGTTTTCTTTAACTTCTATTCTGATGTGATCAAAGCAATGCAGGCAATATGGCTAATTTCCTGTCACTGTGGAAATGACTGCAACTGCCCAGGGTGAAAAATAGAGGCTGGGGAAAGTATATGGAAAAGGAACCTGATTTCCAGGAACAGGAGATACAAGTGACATGCAGCAGATACTGCTGTGTATCTCTGTACAGTGCATGTGTGAAATTATTTTCTTAATGAAATTCTATTAGCATATTCCAGTTTTTCTGGAAGGCAAACAGGACATGTGTTAATTTACATTAAAAGCCCCCACGTTTAGGACTTCTGTTTTTTTGTGCGCCAGTGCAGTATCTGCTTCTACTCTTTCTCCACTTACATGTTGGATGTCAAGCTGCAGTTTTTAACAAGATGCACAATATTAATTAATATTCTTGTGGCTTATTTTACAAAGGGTGACCCTTAGTCTATCATACCTGTCCTACATCCAGTCTGGTAATTGTATGGTTGTCTTCAGCTGGACGTTCTCCTGAGAATAAGGCAAGAGATGTTTTGAGATGTTATCTTTAGTCTTCCAGGCTTGAAGTACAAAAAATTTTATTAATTACATTGCTATTTTATGAGGGGTGAGAGGGAAGGAACTTTAAGTGATGGAAAAGAAGCTTGTTGTGGAGCAGTAAACATGAACTAAATCATAGGAGGAATGCAGGACAGAAAGGGAAGGTGGCAGACCAAGTGCCATGCTTATAGGCAAGATAAATATAATGGGAATCCAGAAAGCAACAAAATGTGTACTGTGGCTTTAAGTGAATGACAATCTAGAGCACCATGTGGCAGTGGTAGTGTCTTTTATTCTCAGTAATAACTGATTTCTTGAGACACATAGGTGAAGGGTGAGATTTTTCAGTCCTTGCAGCGAGGGCTGGAGGGGTTAGAATTTGCGAGGTAGTTAGGAATCCATGTACTGAGTTACTAGAAGAGATGCCCCTTTTCTGAAACTGGGGTGAAGTAACAGCCTCTTGTCTTCAGCTAGCTGATTATTTTATTTTTATTTTATTTTTAATCTAAGGAATACTGTGTTTGTGATCAAACAGAACTGGTCATCTGCAGTTCTACAATACAATTACCCTGCCATGTTGAGCTTTGGATTGTGTTACTTTTATGCAAGCAATAATATTTCAGATTTATTGAAGTACTTTAACTGATGAAAGCAGTTGGATGGTCTTAAAGACAAAAGAATTTTCTTTAAAGATAAATGTATACACTGATTACTTATTTGATTAAAACCAATTTAGAGTTAGTTCCTCAGTACCTTTTTATAATTAAGCAGATGTAACTTATTTGGGATGGGTGGGAGAGTATTTTCAAAGCTACAGGTAGAAAATACTTGCCATTGTTCCTGTGAAGATATCCCTGTTGTAGTCTATAGAATTCTGCATAGTTTGTTATTTTGTATTTCTATATGAAGTCTGTCAAATACAGTAACTTAAGTGTTCTAACTGAAAACTTTAAAGTTTTCATACTGCAGCTGAAGGCAAAAGTTTTGACCTTCAGATGTGATAGTGCTTTGCATGCTACAGGGTATTCCAGTTCTGATGGCCGACTAGGATTTCAAAACTATTGTCACAAGTAGTAGATGGCTGTATCTTGATCTAGTGATGCTGTAGACTTCACCACGCCAGCTGTTAGCAACATTCAGAACTAGTTTGAGAGGTTTGAAACAAAGTAGTATTTCTTAGAGGAAAAAGTAAGAAATATGGTGAAAGTAACTTAGCTGAAGAAACCATCAGAGCACCATTTTAATTGGATCCTGAGTGGTTGTCTTCCAGGTTTCATCTGTGTAAGCTCATTAGCTTGTTGCTTTCATTGATTCCTGTAACTGCGGATACACCAGTTCATATGATGTGAACTGTTACGTGGCTGTCTCTGGATGTGGTGATGAGATAATTGTCTTTTGAAACAAGAAAACTTGTTTCAAAGGAAGTGCATTTGTCTTTTCATGTCAGAATGAAGGTGCATTTTGGATTTGTGTGCCTGAGAATGCATGACTTTGTTTTGTTATTTCTGTAGCCTGATCCAAATAGAATATTGTTTGAGGACTTTAATTTGCTAAGAATTCACAGCCCTCACTTTGGGGACCGAGGCGAGTTACAAGCATTTCTGTTTAGTGGATAAACATGCCATTGGCTGTATTTCTTCATTTGTAAAGTAAACTTTTGAGTCTGCCATTTGTTCACATTAACAGTCCTTGGAGGAGAAAGGAAAAACTTTAAGCTTCTTCAGAGCACTGTGGGAGAGCTAGGAATGGGAGGGACAGAAAATGACTAAGGTAGCTGAAACTGCTAGGTGTATCCATAGATACTGAATCTTGTGGGCATTGAGAAGCTTCATTTCAGTCTGACTGTGCTTTGAGGAAGCTGCTGTTACCTCACAGTTTAAAAATTATTTAATTGATGGGACTTCAGAGCTCAGCCATAGAATATCCAGTCATACCCTAGGATTTGCATCCTCAGTAGCACTGAACAGTCCTGTCATCTTTTCTACTCTGGATGAGTTGAGGTTTTTCCAGTGAACATTTCAACTGGGAAAAAAAAACTGCACAAACAAGCCCCAACATACTACATAACAAAAAAAAAAAAAAAAGGAAAAGCAAAAAAGGGGCAGGCAACTTTGTTTTCTTGAGAAGCCATGCCTGTCCTTACAGCTGACTTGTAATAGGAAGCCCATATAAAGTAGGGGAGTGAATTGCAAGTATGAAAAAACCTGTGTCCTGCTTTGCAGCTTGTGTAAAAACAACTGGAATTAAGTGTTCTGTCTGTTTGCTACCTCTCCATTAACCCTAACCAGGTTTCTTTTATCCCACCACAGCTATGGAGTACTTGCTGCATTTGTATTGCTGCTATAAATTTTGACAGATTCAAAGATACATCTTGAAAGTAGCATATTCTAACTTCTGTGACTAGAGTTTCATTAATTTTAGAATCTGAAAGTTTAATTCTAAGGATTCCTAAGGACTGTTTGCCCAGACAATTTCTTTTCCATAATTTGTGTAATTTTGTCCTGGCTAGAATCTGAAATGTGTTCTCTAATACCTTCATGTTTGCTGTTGGAATTGGTTTTTTACTGTTGCAGTTAAGAGACCTTTTGTGTAACTTAAGATTGGTTATTAGTTGTGATAAGGAAGACTCTAATGTCTTGCTCTAGTTTAAATTCTAAACAGTAACAACTGTTTGTTACACTATGCATGAAAACCCTTGTTATTTAACTAAAACACTCCATTAAAACCTTAACTATTGAGGAAGAAACTCTTTCAACAGGTGAGCTTTCAACCTGTGTTTCCCTACAAAGGCCTATAGTAATTAATTATTGAGAGCTGTTGTGTTAATGAGCTCTGACACACACTGTGGGTGACTCCTGAACTGTGTACCTGACTCATGTCAGAATGGTTGGTCTTAGCACATCTGTGGTATGGGTCTAGTTGGTTTGAAGTGCACCTTCTGAGTGTAAAAAGCTTTATAAAAAGATACATTCAACATATGAGTGTCTGTCCTTAGTGTCACTGGTTTTAATCATCCAGTTTGAGGTGTTTACCTTCTCACTTTCAAACGCATCTGTATTGGACTTCAGTGTCTGTGGGTCTGAAGAAAAGTTGAGCAGGATCATAGTGTGTTTAAACAAAAAAAAAAAAAAGAATAAAATCTAACCCCCCACAATATCAGAAGCAGGTTATGCCCTTACAGAATGGGGAAAGACTCTCTTGCTAGGTATTTCTCCTGGGTCTGTTTGTTATCCTATATCAGCAGAAGACCTGTAAGATGTGCAGCTAGGAGGTGTAGTTTTTCCTTCAAATGCTCCAAAGTGGGATTTCTTTTTTGTTTTGTGTAAGCAGATCTTAAAATATTGCATGCTTTGCATCATGGCTTAAGAAGGGTTTTGAGCTAGAAGAGATGGAGAAGTTGGCAGAGCACTTCATATGAGATGACAGTTTCAAAATCTACTTCCTACATTCAGTTCGATATATTGAACCTGGCCTTCAGGGGAAATTATAATGCTTCTCTCTCTGATCAGGCTATTGTGGGAGATGGGCACTGTAAAACATCACATTGTAAGGTAATTTATTGTTGGAGTTATAATATCTGGCTTTTTTGCAAATTATATATTTAGGAATAGCTTGATATTGTCCATTCAACAAGTTTTTAATAACAACTTTAGGAAATCATGGTTAATGGATTCTTAGTAACTCCAAATGGGTTATCTGAGATGTTAGTTTTCAGTCTTCTGTTCTTACGCTGAAGCGCCTGCTTCTGGCTTATAGGCTAAATCCGTGCCTACAATTCCTTTTTTTAGTTTTCTACAGGTATAACTTAGGAAGCATCTCTAGCCACTTCTTTCGCTCTGTGTTTGTTTTCAAATTGATACATGCGCCTCAAAAGAATTTTATTCAGGGCACTTGAGGGGGAGTCTCTGCTTTAGCTAAATGCTGTGTTTCTTTAATGCTGATAATGAAGGATTTACTGATTGCTCTATTTCAGGTGGGAGGGATGAGGAGGAAATGAAGGTGGTCATGGCAAGTTGTTTGCCTTGTTGTCTTGTAAGGGGATGGAGGAAAAGGCTCGCAATGTGCTTTTGTTGTATTTACAAGATGTCACCATCAGTACAAACTCCTAAATTTCAGTTCAGTTCTGCAGTTTACTATGTATGTGTCATGTAAAATGGTATGAGAGTTCAGTAGCTAATGTCTTGTCTGCATTGGTGATGCATTAATGTGTAATCATATCTTATATTTTGATGCTGATGTAAATTTAGATGTCTAAGTTGATCTCAGTAGTAAGTGAAATAGAAACTACTTCAAGTGGGATGAAACATCATGAAATTCTGAACTGCTTTTGACCTTTTCCTTAACAGGTAAGTTCAGTTCTACGCTCTACGAGACAGGGGGATGCGACATGTCACTTGTGAACTTTGAGCCAGCTGCGAGAAGAGCATCGAACATCTGGTGTGTGTGAAGGCCAGTCACGAGTGATGATTCTTGTCTTACTGCAACCAAATACTTTTAATTTTAAAAGGTTATTTAGTATGGACTACAAGAAATAAAATACAGAATATTATCCATATTTTTTTACTTTGGAAACCCAAGTGATTTTTATGAGAAGATGACATTAACTGCATAGATTTTTTTTTTTTGGTACTTAAATAAAGCTCAGAAATAATGACTACTATTGCTTAAGCAATAAATGTCCAAACAGACAACTTGACATGTATTTTTGATTGGCTTTAGAAAGTGTTTAAGGATTTAGACCAGGTGTTGGGAAAGTAGGTGGCTGTTAACCATCATGGCTTTTAAATTACTTAAAAATGAACTTCCAATTGTGAAGCAGATGTAAACTGATAAAATTTGTTCTCAAGTTCATAGATGGCATGAAACAATACATGGAAGTGTTGACATGCCTGAGGTTGAAATCTGACTTGGAGCTGAAATAACCAGCGATAGACTGGAAAGTTCATGTGCTGTGGGAAATACACCCTTTCTCTGAAGGGACAGGAGGCAGAAGAAAGAAAAATAGTGCAAAACCTCCTGTCCCCCTGCAATCCACTTCACTAAATAGAAATGCTGTGGAGCTATTGTTATGCTAAATGGCACAAATTCCTACCATGTATAGGGGGAATAGCTATTGGAATTATGGAGCAATGGATACAGAAGCTCCCATATTCAAATCTTGTGAAATTGTGCAAGTGCCTTTTGTAGAGTTGAACTTTGACAAAGTTCTGTCTTCCTTGCACAAAGCTGACAATGCCTGCCTTTTACTGCTTGCATGTTCTAGATGCAATGGCTTTGCTGATGGCTGCTGTTACAAAGTTACATGTACTAATGGAAGAAACAAACTGGCCACATCCAAATAATCAGATCGCACTTTTAGAGAATACTTGAGTTTTAGTGAAGTAAAATTGATAACAAAGAATGTTTTTATCTTAAGGCAAGGAACTGAAGGAAAGTTGCATAAATTTGATACAAGTCTTACAGCCATGTGATTTACATGGAAAACAAACATCCAAAAGCTATCCAAAATTGGGGAAAAAAGCAGTGGTTGGATATGGACTCCCATACAGTAAGAGAAATTTCTCCTCATCTCTAATGAATGGAAATTGCAAAGTAATTTTGCTCTTCTTTACCAGAGGCTTAAGTTTTATTTAACGTTGTTTTTCAGCTGTTTAATATTAAGTAACTCAGTGTACTTGTGTTAAGTATGTATTATCTTTGGCAGTTTGGGGACCTTGGTAAAAGCAGTACTGAATTAACATAAACTCTGTAAGTGAACACAAACTCTGTAAGCGAACACATAGAGGACTCTGTGCTGCTCTAGAGATGCCATGTGTGTTTGCACATCCGGAGCTAGCAGATTATAAAACAGCTCTTCTTTTTCTTTTCTTTCTTTTTTTTTTTTTTCTCTCCAAGGGGAGTAATTACTATCATGCTAATGCTTGTTGGACAACTCTGGGACTAGGTGTCAAGAAAATGATACCAAGGTTAAAGAGTCTCCTGATTTGCTGTGGCTACAGAAGTTGCCATAATATACACGATTAAGCAGATACTTGTATTTAAAGCATGATTGAAGGAAAACCTTAAATATTTTTAGATAGAACTTGCAAGGAGTCAAAATTGATTTGGGACACTAGAAAATTAAGAGTGGCCTGTTGAAATAAAATGTAGTTTTATAATCTGAAGTCTTTCCCCTGTTCTTATAGTGACACGGACTCTCACGTATCGAGTTCTACCTCAGTTCGCTTTTATCCACATGATCTAGTAAGTTTTTTGTCTTTATTTTTAAAGCATGCACAAAATCAGAAGGCTTTCAAATTTTATAGCACTGATTAACCATCCTGTGTGGTAGTTCTTTGTTCTTAAGAAGAATTTTTGCCTGGGTTTAAATGAAGATTAAGTATGTATTGTTGCAGTGTCTTCATATATACATACAAATTCATCTTTCTGCGTAGTACTTTAAAATTGAAATGTAAGTGGCTTTCTCTGATCTAAAGCATAGTTATTTTCTAAATCACATGGAGATAGTTCTGAGATACCTTGTAAAGGTTTCTAGAGATAATAACTTGGCCAGAGTTTTCCTTCTGTTCTAAGATCAGCAGGCAGCAGAAAGAATAAATTTCTTGTTCTGTCCAAGAGAAATTCCAGAAATTGCCCTGAAAGGAATTTAAAAATCTGTCATTGGAATCTGCTGTACAGAATTTTAATTTGTATGCAGGAGTGACTGGGAAGAAAGGCAGAGGGTTACACTGTTAAATACCACAAATAGCTTTAGAATTCTCCAGTTTTGTCATCTCAAGCATTTTATGTTATTGTAAAGTTCAGGCCTACCTGCAGTCTTAATTAATTCTGAAGTCTTACATTGCTGGGTCATGAAAACAGTGTAAGAGGTCATGATTCTTATGATCATAATCCTTAAACTAGGAAACCAAAGTACATTGAAGTTCCCAAAGACCTAATCAAGTGGGAAAATGAAATACGAAGTCAGCATTTGGCGGAGGAAGAGAAGACCTCCATTTGCCTGACTGTGCTTTTGATCAAGAGTGTGCTTTTTGTACGTAGTGTCTGCTAGAGGAATTTGCTTTGCTTTTCACCATCCCCCTTGAAAATGTAGCCTTCTAAAAAGAGGCTTCATTTTCTCTCTTGTGCTGTTGGTTTGCTAGTGTGGAGGGAGTGGTTCTGTTTAAGGCAAACTCTTATTTGTAAAAGCTTAGCCCGTGTGTTTCTATTGAGGTTTTCCACTGAAATTTAATTATTAGTGTGGTGAATGTTACGGTGTTTCTACCTTTTAAGAAACCAATTTTTTTAAAAGCTGTCAAAAAAGCATTTGTTTTCTGACAGCTTATTTTAGAATGTTTTGTATTTTTTAAATGCCTTTAGGAAGGCAGTGTTCCTGCTTGTGGTTTTTATTAGTATTTTTCTGGAAGGCAAAGGTGGCTGAGCAAAGTTGAAGTACATTAATTTTTAGGAGTCATTAAAAAAATTCGAAGATGAAAAATTTGAATGTTAAACTTTAATATAACTGTAAAAAAAAAAAACAAACCCCAAAAACTTGAACATCCAAACCCCTATAATGTTGACACTTAAAAGTGACAGTATTTAAATTTTAGTCTTTGAAAAGATTGAGAGGTTTTTCTTTCATTAAATGATGGTTTAATGATGTCATAGTATAAAGGGCAGTACATTAAGATGTTTCTTGGCCTGTTAATGAAACTAAGAAAGTGGATTAGATGGCACATACATACATACTGTAGTAACTTTTTAACTTTCAGAGCACTCTCCTTGAATGTCTTGGTTGTTGCCATTACTGTGATTTCGAAAGAACTCTAGAGTGACGCACTACAGAATAAATGAGAATTATAGCCAGTCATAAATAGTACTTAACTAGTTAGGGCAGAGCTTTCTTAGTTTGTCTCTCAGTATTCTGAATGTCATGAGTTTGACCACTGATGTGTGCATGTATTGCTTTGTCCTGCAGAAACAGCCATTCAGCATGGGTGTGCATGCAGGTTAGCTAACTTGAAGAAATGTGTTGCAATTTATTTAAATTAAGTGTTGGATTATCTTTGTAGTATACTTTATTCCTGTTCACATATCAGTTTACTTGTCTTCAAATTTGAAGTTTTTGGAGTAAATGGGACAGTGTGCTTGGAAGACATGTTCATACTTCTTTTGAAATTGGGCATATGCTAAAATACCTAGCAGTTACTTTGTATGGAATTAATTAATGCTGTTGGTGCTATTCATTTGCCATAAGGACAGGAAAAGTAAGTAGAAGCCTGAGAGCTGATACTGTTTAACAGGTAATGTCTCAAAAATGAAACTAAATAATTCTAGCAACTTTATCCAAAGCAGTTTACAGTAGAATACAGTGATATAATAAAAATGAGCTTTTATTAATACTGACTTTCTTTTAGCTTTCTCTTCCTCAGATCAGGTTGAACAGGCTGCTAACCATGGATACAGATCTGCTGGAGCAGCAAGATATTGACCTGAGCCCTGACCTTCAGGACCACATGCAACCTCAGGAGGAAGCAGCTCAAAAAGTCAAGCAGTACTACCGCTTTTGGATCCTGCCTAAGCTTTGGATTAGCATAAATTTTGATAGATTAACTCTTCTGGCTTTATTTGATAGGTGAGATCTTTGTATGTTACTAGGCCTCGGAAAGTAATGATTGAAAAATTGTAACTAGACTGTAATCCAGATAAAGATATATCCTTAGAGAATTTTACTCATTTACCCATATTCTGAAAGATAAAAGAATAATACAAAATGCAGTTTTTCTAAAATAACTGCTACTCTCTCTTTTTCTCTGGTGATGCTAAAAAGGAAAGAAGAAAATGCCTCATTTTGCATGGATGGGTGATAATGTATTTGAATGATAAAAGAGAGATTTGTTGCTAATATTTAAAGCTAGAAAATAACCTACAAAAAAAAATTGAAAGGGTCTAGAACCTGGCATACACTTAAATTACTTCAGCAAGTAGAGAGGTTTTGCCTGTTGTTTCAAAGCATTATTCCCAAGGGCCTTTGAGCACTGCAACCTGTTGTCTGTGCTGCATTTACATACTAGAATAAACTGGAGGTGACCCCCTAGTTACAAACTTTTGGAATATATTGGGTATTTAAATTTGGTAATGAACTTCCTTGAGATAAACGTAATAGTGATTCTGTCCAGGCAGAAATATTTTTCTCTTTGTAAACACTGACAATATTATATGGAATTATCTTTATTCTACTTGGCATATATTAGTCAATGGAGAGTATGTTAGGCTTCTTCGTTATAAAATTATGGATGACAGTCTATATGCAGTTAAGCTACCATGTGTATTTTCACAGGTTTTAATCATCCTGTGTGCACCTTGAATATAGGTTTATGTTACAGACCATTCTTCTGGTTGAGCATTTGAATTATTCCTGAAGTTATCTTCTGCTGTTTAAAATTCAGCTCCATAAGATACTAATGGCTTTCAGCTATTGTTGAAATCATGGTTGCTCCTAGCTTTGCTGAAGGACAGTGTGCTAGTGTAGCCTATGCAAGTTCAGATCTATTCTTAACTATTTTGCTGCCAGCATTATAGCTCTTTGTTAACTTCTGACCCTCACTGTTACCTTGCAGCTTTTTTTTTTTGACATAATTAGCTTTTAATTCTATCTTTTTTCTTTTTTTTTTTCTCTAATACAGGAATCGTGAGATCCTTGAAAACGTGTTAGCTGTCATCCTAGCTATTCTGGTTGCGTTTCTGGGCTCCGTACTTCTTATAGAGGGCTTTTTCAAGGATATTTGGGTCTTCCAGTTCTGCCTGGTAATAGCCAGTTGTCAGTACTCACTGTTGAAGGTATTTTAATTTCTATCTTTGCTTTCTATAAGCAATAGCAATAACTTCTGTTGGGTGTTGCAGGTTAGTTAGAGCTTTATGGAAAAAACTGCATGCTTATGATTAAAAAAAAAGTGAGCAAACTTCAGTTTCATGGAAAGTTTGATAGGTGGTTATAGAAGGTCACTTCACTAGAATGGTTCTGTGTGTGTTTGTTAAGCAACCCTTTATTTGCTGTTCTCATGCACTTTATTGTTTTCCTAAAGAGGAGCATATTCTGACTGGTTGAAAACAGCCTACAAATTAAAATTGAAGGGATTTTTTTTGTTAGGTTGGTTTTGGGTTTTTTTTTAGTAGTGAATACGCCTCAGTGCATTCAGATTACGCAGTTATATCCAGGCATATTTTTAGTTGGAATATTAGTGGTTTGTTAGAAAACTGTAATTTAATTATTGTCTATTTCTTCCTGATTAGACTATTAGGGTGGACATTAGATTTAAAATTAAATTGCATAACGTTTTTGTGTTAAAAAATCCAAGTTTTAAAAATTAGGTTTGGGTTGGTTTGGTTTTTTCTTTTTTTTTAAACAAAAGCTTAACACCTTTGGTGATAGATGTATACTCTTTGAACAGATTTTATAGTTTGGTGCATTGTGCTATTTAAAAGCTGTACAGTGATTTGATAATTGTAAAATTAGTTGTAGATGTTATTAGAAGAACTTTAATCAAGAAAGCTGGAGGGAGGGGGAAAAAGTATATGCATTTACCTGTAGATTGGGTAACTTTCCTCTTTCCGTTTTGGTTTCAGAGTGTTCAGCCGGATTCTTCTTCCCCTCGACATGTAAGTCATAGGCACATGTTGCTGTACTTAACCCTGCAGAAAGAACTAAGAAACTCTGCAGAGAATTGATCTTTTTGGTTTGATCTTTTTGGCATTTCTCTTATGTGCCTTTTCATAAGGCACAAGATGCTTATGTTGTCTGTGTGTGAGAAGGGAACTGATACTAGTTTGTTTTTTTTTTTCCTTTCCCCTCCCATATGTTTGTATTTAGCAAATGATGTCCTTTCTGTTTTAAGACCAGCTTTTGCTATAGAGCCATTTGTTGTAGGTTTTTTGATGTATCTTTAGTATTCAAGCAATTATACTGAGAAGTATTCTTAATGTTGAAATTTGCTATGCTGCTATGAACTGACGCAGCTTTGATGTTCTATTCTGGTCTTGTAGATCAGTCAGTTGTCCTAGTATGCACACAGACTTTTTTTTTTTTTCCACGCTGTTTAGGCTGAGTAGGCAATGCTCTAGTGAGCATTAACATTTGAGCATGGAAATGTTAATGTCCTAGTGTTGCACAATATGTTTATATTCTATTATGCATCTGCTAGATTGCCAAGACAAAATATTTTCGTTATGCTTTTTCATCTCTTATTAGGATATTATTCCTCTGCAGCAAGTAATATTATTTTTGGTGGTAACTTGTATGTTTTAATGAACACACAAATACAGATATATATATATATCCCTCCCTACCCCTGCAGGAACAGTATCTGAATAATAGACTTCAATTGCTCTCTTTTTCAAACTTTATATGTTCTCTCTTGCTTATGAAGCCTGCTCAGACTTTCTCTGGCATTTAGTATTGCAAAAAACATGCTTTAAAACTTAATGGAGAATAAGGGTAAATATAACATAGTCTAACTTAATCTAATTGTTGTCCTTCTTATAAAGCCGCACAAAAAAGACTTGTATCACTGCAGTGCAGTTCATTAAGGATTTTATTAACAAAACTTAAGGATGTGACAGGACATTAATTGTTGAGCAATGACTAAATTTTGGTTCCAAAATTACCAGTAACAGAAGAGTATTGATTACTTTTTCTGCTAATTAAGCAAATGTTCCCTTTTCTGTTTTAAACAGGGTCATAATCGTATCATAGCCTATAGTAGGCCTGTATATTTCTGTTTATGCTGTGGTCTTATTTGGCTGTTGGATTATGGCAGCAGAAACATATCAACAACAAGATTCAGGTTGTATGGAATGGCTTTCACCAACCCATTGCTGCTGCTGTCAGCCAGGGACTTAGTTATAGGTGAGTGGCTTTGGGTTTTGTGGGGGCTTTTTTTAATTGTTTTGAATTGCTTGCTTCACCACAGCAGCAGTCCCCACCTCACCCCCCAGCATCTTGTTATGACACTGTTGTATCATCAGTTTTCTAAATGTAGTCATTTAGTTTCCATGCGAAGTGTAGTTTTAGGTTTGCTGAAGTTTATGGAAAAATTGCCCACTTCTATAGCTTTATTGTAAGAACTGCAGAGATGTCAACTAGTGTGTTATGGGGAGAAGAAGTTTTAGCTCTTTATCTAGTATCTTTATTTCTGAACCTTCCATTGTTTCTTAACTTATATTTAGATGCTGCTTAGCTTGCATATAGCTGCTGAGTAGTTAAATATTTTGATTTGGACTCTTTCATACTCTTCAGAGGGGCTTGTGGCAAGTGAGTAGGAGTTCTCTTAAATCAGGTTATTTAGCAATCAGGTAGGACAGTATGGACACAATTAAAAAACCACTATAGGCAGATCTTAATATGTGTCTTCTCAGAAGAGGCCTATCAGCAAAAATATAATTCTGGGCTGTATAAGGTGTTTTTCTTATGTTCTGAACAGCACAGTGCATTCACAATACTGATGGTATTAACACTCCTCCATCCCACACCCCCAAAGAACCCAACCCAAAAAAACCTTCAAAACCCAACAAATTTTTTCCCTGTTGTAGCTGTTACTACTTTCAATAAACTCTGTAAGTAATCTCAGGCAGAGCCTGAGAGGAAGTAGAGAGAGAGAGAACACAAAGATTTGAAGAACATCTTATCATGAGCACTTTTGTGCATATTCTTTAATTGAGCAAAGTTATTTGGGTAATCCTCTCTGCATCACTTCTGTGGAGGGGAAGAAAATATGTGAGAATTAATCCAAATTGAACACACTTGCTCTTCAGTTGTACCAAAATTCCTGTGTCTATGAAAGACTACAGCAGTTAGATGTTATGTCTGCTTGCCTCTTATTCTTGGGACAGTCTTCTGTCCAAGGAAAGTTAACACTTGGTTTCGTTTCTTTTTCTTCTTTAATAAGAATTAGAGACTATATTGTGAATTAGTTTTTATTGATTTTTAGGAAGATCCTGAATTTCATATTACGTATTGTTTTGCCCCTTTGACTTTCTGCTGTTAAATCTATATTTAAATTTAAATGTCCAGACAGAAAAGGTCTAAATGACTTATGAACAGAGTATTGTCCAGTCATTTCCAAAGGTGCTTTCCTACATATACTATGGACCTATTCATGCACTGATGTACTTAATTATAGATACTTTTGACTCAAGATACGAAACTAGCTTCATTTCCCCTTGTTTATGCTCTGTCAAATTGCAGAGTGCTTTTCCCTTTCCTTAATCTCCTTGAGTCATTGCTGTAATGTATATCCTTATCCCCATAGGGTAATACATATGTGCATATGTAGGTGGTGTGTTGTACTGTGAAAGTGACCTACTTTAAGTAAAAGTCTTATCCATCTTTAAAAAGATGTGCTGGCATTTTCGCCAGGCTGTGTCCATTTTGGAATTAGTTTTTAAGACTATTTAGTTCTTCTGAATGCTTTTTGATCGTTATGTTTTACTGTTCTTCTCTGGTATCTTGCACCAACTTGGCTTCTTTATATTTCTTGGCGGTTCTACGAATGCAGAAAAAAAAGAAAAAGCAAAAAAGATTGCCAGAACAGCTCTCACTTTTTAAATCAAAACAAAAACCTACACCCCCACCCCCATGCACAAACACACATGCCCTTCCCTTTGGAGTAATTCTTAATGTTGGTAAAACTGTTTAAAAAGCTTTGTGTGTATATTACAAAGCAAGCTGGCTACTAGCAAACATACTTTGTTAGCACAAAGTAGATATCTCAGCTGCCTTTTTTCCCATTGCCAAGCATAGCTACTCAAACAACACAGGTGCAGGGCAAGGTAAACTTTGTGTTTAGATAACATAATTGCTGTGTCCTTGCCAACAGACAAGTGAGGACTGGTATAAATTTCATATGAATTTATTTTGTCCCACATATTGATCTATTCTGTGTTTATGATGATGATTTTCTGGTTTCACCTACATGGTCCCCGTTAGGGAGCAGTTCTGTTACAGACTTTAAAAACTGTCAGAAATATTTGGGTTTTACTGGACTAATCTTCCTAAATTATTTATTCCCAGATCTACTTTGTAATTTTGTTTTCAGTCAATCCAAGATAGCTCAACTTCAGGCCTTCACAATACAACTTTTTCACCTCTCAGTGAGAGAATGCTTTGCCTCTTATGTAGGTGTCCTTGAGTAAAGATTTGAGATAAAAGTTTTACTACAGAATTCTGAAAAATATTTGCTTCAGCTCCTGAGTAGCTGGTCCTTGGTCTTCTGTTTCCTATTTTGTATCAGTAGGAAGATGCAGAACTGCTTCTCCCAAGCCTTGAACCTGCATGTTTTTAACTTACAGTTATTTAAATTCAGTGAGGAGTAGAAAAAGAAAATCCAAATTACTTATCTCACTGTAGGTATTTCTAATGTGGTATCCTTTAGTATCCAACCATTCTATGAATGTGAAGTTAGAAACTTAAAATTGAGGCTTGTGATTCTTTATGGAATACTTTAAAATTAGTTGCTGCTTCTAGTCACTGAAGCTACAAGTCAATAAGGTCATAGAATTCCTACCTAAACTGCTAGATTTTGCTTGCTAGGGTTATTTTCATGGCTAGATCCTTTTATCCTTTAGAATATATAAAGTGCTGCTGCTAGAGAGTTATATCTGAAGTACTTAACAGTTGTATAAAAGATTATTTCTTTGTATTTTATTCCTGAAATAGAAAATAAATGCTATTACAGGTTGTGACATAACATTGTCTGTATTAATATTAAGTGGCATTAACTTCTCTTCGCATTCTTAAATCCTGTAATTTGCAGAGGTTTTAATGGTTCATAGTTACTCATTTTCATTTAAAAGAAAGTCATTTAGGATCAGGACTTTTCAGAAGTGTTGTGGGAGAAAGAGTGAAATTCAGGTGCTATTAATGGCAGAAAAACCAGGGTGAAATGCTTGGCCTCTCTTACATCAATGTGGCTGGTGTTACTCCTTAGTCCTGTAACTCCAGACAGGCAGTTAGGCTTGGATAAGCGCTTGTTTACAATGAATGGAAACTTGCAAATCTTCTAATCGGTAAACACTCCTGGCTGATCTTTGTGAAATAAAAATGGAAAGCCTGAATTGGCCTCTGTCCATTTCTACAATGATTAAAATGGAAGTGCAAGAAGTCTTTTGACTGTTGATCTATGCGACCCATACATTCAGTCAGTTCTGAGTCACTGGAGTGACACATAATGGGTGTTTTCCTTAGAAATAATTATAGAAGTGCTTCAATGATGTTAGAAGGTGTGTGTGACACCATGGAACTTTATTTGA
This sequence comes from Psittacus erithacus, assembly GCA_009867235.2. Taxonomy (NCBI): domain Eukaryota; kingdom Metazoa; phylum Chordata; class Aves; order Psittaciformes; family Psittacidae; genus Psittacus; species Psittacus erithacus. The sequence goes on along the minus strand of WYDI02022131.1, from coordinate 11,694 downwards.
AGATGACATTACCTTGCTATATTTTTCATACTCACTTTTTCAACTATTTTTTTTTTTTCTTCCATAGTGTTTACACTATGTTTTCCCATAGTATTCTTCATTGGTCTCCTGCCTCAGGTGAATACATTTGTGATGTATCTCTGTGAACAGCTGGATATTCATGTCTTTGGTGGCAATGGTGAGTGGTGTGTTTTTGTGTCAGTGACAACAAGGTTAGATTAAGGGCAGCCATCAGATCATTAGGTTAGTTACCAGTAGTGTAATCTCTAAGTATTTTTTATTCCTACTCTCTAAACATAGAATACTAATTATTATTTTTTTAAGAGGCTAAAGATCTTCTGATTGATTACTGGGAACTAGAACTACTGGCCTAGCAAGTCTGTCAACAAATGTACTTCCCTTCTCAACTAGTTTTTGTTGCAGTTAACCATTTCCATAGTAATGCTGTTGAATAAATGATGAGGCATATAAAGCCACGTAAATTCTTCTTTAAGGAAAAAAGGGAACAATACAAGTAGTTGCTGTGGGTTGGGTTTTTTGGTTTCTGTATCAGAGGTGTTGCAACTAGGGGGCGCATATCATAATCTGAAGTATTTTGTATTCTAATCTTGATTGTATTCTACTCTAATTACATAACACTGTCTACTTTCCTTTTCATTTTCAGCTACCACAAGCCTGCTTGCAGCACTTTACAGTTTTATCTGTAGTATTGTGGCAGTAGCATTGTTGTATGGACTGTGCTATGGTGCCCTGAAGGTGAGCAAAATTTTAGGGATGGTTCTTTACTTCCTATTATCTTAGATACTTAATTATACAGCAGGAAAATTAGAAATATTAGTCTGATTTTTGTAGGGTTTTAGACTTGCTCAGCTGTGATGCCAAGGAAGGAGGTACAATGCAGAAACAAAAGTTTTTTGCTTTTAAAAGATGTATGGTATGTGTGTGCACTAACAGGCCAAAACCATGACACTTACCATTATGTTTATGATTCTACATTAGTTATTGCGGGGGGAAGAAATACCAAAAAAACTGAAAAATCACTTAAGTGGCTTGTTTCTACCACAGCTGTATTGGTTTGTTAATGTCTAAAAATGGCTCCTGTGACTATTTCTGGTTTGCAGCACTGGGAAAAAATAGTCTCTTGAAAGTTAATCTTTACTTGAAAAGAAACCAGGAAATAGTTTGCAGTGTCAAAGTGAAGATGTGTGTATGTCTTAAAAGATAGAGTTAGCTGGCAAATGTGGTGGTGGGGAAACCAAACCCAACTGTTTTTCCTTGCTTGAAGTGCCATTCTGTTTGGAAATGGTGTGGTATTGATTCTTTGGTTTCAGATGTGTTGATAATCAAATGCTCTTGGTTTACAATTAATTATAGCATGTATGCCATCCAACTTTGAATTGACTGGCTTTCTTCCATTCTGTCAGAGTAAAAAGTTGCTAGAGGTTGTGCTCCTCTGATGCTGTCACCTGTAGAACATCATTAGTGTGTATGTTTGTCTCATTACCCTTTTGTGAAAACATCTGTTCAAGATAAACTTTAGCCAAGAGTCACTGTCTCCTCTTTGCAGATCCAGTATAGATCATGAAAACAAATCACTGGTTTAATCTAAATCCAGAACATTAGGGAAAAAAAATCTTAGTGAAAACAGGTAACTTCCAAAATTAAGTGATTAAATGCAACTCTAAGCCTGTGGTCTCAAGGAATGCAGAAAATTATTCCTAAGGGGTATGAAAATGAATGACTGTTCAATGATTAAGATAGGGTAGGCTTAAGGGAGTTAAACATAGGTAAATACTTCTAACTAAGTAAACATTTAACAGCTTTTCTGTACTGAAAGGCCTGATTCATTTTTGTGGAATTAATTTTTCCATTTTCTGATATCTGTGATTCTTGTATATCAGATAAGTGTTATATACTTTGTCTCCTTTTTATTAACACTTCATTTCTGTCTCCAGGATTCTTGGGATGGGCAGCATATTCCTGTTCTCTTCTCCATATTTTGTGGTTTGTTAGTGGCAATATCATATCATCTCAGCAGACAAAGCAGTGACCCTTCTGTACTTTTGTAAGTGACTCTGTGTCCCTTCCCCAGGGAAGAAACAAGTTGCAAGGGAATGTTATTTATAATGTTTGATATTGGTACTGTTTGAACTAGTAGTTAACAGCATTATCAAAAATAGTATGATGTTGATTTAGTAGTTAGAAAGAAATTCTCCAATTTTGCCCCTAGTTTCTCCTCTAAAGACAACCTTTCTCTGCCTTCTGGCAAATCACCTACATGCGAAAATCTGATTTGGCTGCCTGCTGATGTTCTCCAAAATACCAAAAGTCAGGTGCCATCTTTCTGCTGGTGTGTTTGTGCTGAGCAACCTGCACTCATTCTCTATTTAAAGAGATGCACAAAGCAGTAGTTTAAGTTGAAGCCTATGTGGATGTTTGGAACTGCTTTTCTCACTTAATCTGTTATTGTGTTCTTATCTTGAATGTGTGCTCAGAGCACTTGTTCAAATAATTTCATGTCAGGTGCAGGACAATAAGGATCTGTTTTGGTGATGAGCATTCCTGTCTAGCATGGGGAAACATGTATTCATGTTGCCATTCTGTATAGGAGTATTGATCTCGTGAGATTAAGTTAATAATTAAATGTGTAAAACAGAACAATTTCAGTAGGAGAAACGCCTCCCACAGAATAGCCAGTAGAGGCTCAATTACATACCTGATTATGCAGAGCTTGAACTTGGATTTAAATTTAGCCATAATGTTGGATGAACTTGATAAGCAGTACTCTGGGGTAGATAGTGAGGGGCCTCTTCTGTGAACAGGGAGATTAATGATTTGCGAGCGTTCACAAAGAAGGAGAATTCTTATCTTTGGGTTGACGGCTAAACCTTGTCCTGTTAGTCTTAGTTCAGCTGACTTCACTCATTTAGTGTGAGGTTCTTGTCCCTAGATACCTGTTCGTGTTTTCTTTTCAAGTACTATGGGCTGGATGCTTATTTCGCCTGCAGGTTCACCTGTTCAGATGTGGCATGATTAAGCGTTGCAGTGTATTGCAATATTGCCTTTGAAGATCTGTGTCTCATTCTGTAGTGAGCTTCCTGTCCATGAAAGGAAGTAATACATATTTCTGTACCACACAGACTACTGTAAGAAAAAAAATCCTATTGAGGGGTTGTAAGACGCTTAAGTACAGCTAACACTACTGCATATGGTCTTCTGAAAGCTTAAATATAAGTTTTTGGGGCCTTTGTGCCTGCAATGTCTAAGAATTTAGTAGATGGTCAGCATGGATAATTCATGAATTAATCAGGGTGGCATGAATTTTTTGTTGTTGCTGTTGAAGTTTGAATTTAAACCAAGGAATTCTTCGTTTTCTAATTGGTGTTGACAAATAGACCACTTCTGAACTTTGCACCAAGTTATATTTCAGTTATTTATGAACTGAAGTCTTGCTTCGTAAGTACTTAAAATTCAGTATGTGTCCAGTTACTCAATTGGTAGTGCAGAAAGTGCTGTTCGAACAGCATCTGGCTGCTCAACTTTAAGGGTGGTCATTGCATGCAACCAGAGAACTAATTCTTTTATAAAATTGAAAGCTCATCTATGTGAATTTGCTCAGCCATGTGAAAGCACTCATAGGACAGGATTATTTTTTTTCTTGTAGTCAACTTGTAATAGAAGTTTTGACTCTATTATTCATCTAAAATATTCTTCACATAGAACAGTACATGATTTTCAGTGGGTTGTTTTTTTGTCTTTAAGCTCTTTAGTGCAATCAAAATTTTTTCCTAATTCTGAAGACAAAAACCCTGAGGATCCTCTGTCTGAAGTAAAAGATCCTTTACCTGAAAAGCTTAGAAATTCTGTTGTAAGTAGGCTTTTTAATTTTTTTTTCTTTAATCTAAGCATTTACTTTATGTTGGCTTGTATAGCATCAGTCTGGATCTTACTTAGCTAACAGTACTTAGTTGCCATGGTGTTGATTTAGAATGGTTCATCTGCAGATTAAAAGGAAATGCTCTGATAGCCAATGTGCTACACTAAAAGTGCAGTATTATATTGCAATTCAAGTTATTTAAAAGGAGGAATGAATTGGAATTAGCATTCCCTAGTGTGAATTCAGTAAAGTATCAGATTATTTTCTTCTAGCTCACTGGTAATAAATGATACTTGCTTTTGTGCAGCAGTTAGTGGTGACATAACTATATTAACTTAGCATGTGTGGAAATTCTGAGCAAGAGCTTTGTGCCTGCTGATCCAGAAGTGGAAAATAAAGTGGTTTAAAGTGGTGTGGTTTTGTTGTTTTGTTTTGTTGGGTTTTTTGTTTTGATTTTGTTTTTGGTTTTTTTGGAGGTTGGTTGTTGGGTGGTTTTGGTTGGGTTTTTTGTTTTGGTTTTCGTTTTACATTGGTTTGGTTTTTGGTTTTTTTGGTTTGTTTTTTTTTTTAAGAAGCAGATGTAACCTGTTCCAATTCCTTCAGCATGTACTTGGACTTTTTAATATAAATTCACTCTATGGAAGTAACATTGAAACAGTATTCTTAATACAGTGGAGCAGCAAGTAAAAGACTTAAGAAGCTTAGTATATCTAAACTTGGAGACACTGAGTTGGAGTGGCCCTAAGTACATATTGCCCCCTTGTGACTGAGCCTGGCATTTATATTTTGTTATTTTTTGCCTGTTGCCAAGAGCTTGTATTAGCTTTTTAGGCATAATGGAAAACTTGTTTATCAGGATTATTTCAAATCTATCCTTTACCCTTCTGCAAAGGAGGAGGGAGAAGTGTTAAAGAACTTACTTGTTCTGCATAGTTGCTTGCTCTATCAAGGCAGCTGCTGTCCAGAGCTCCCAGTTGCCCCGTACTCTCAGCAATGCTTGTATCATAAATGGGGAATTACGTTAGCCCTTCCAACTTGTTCATCAGTGCTGTAAGAGATGGGGTCCTTATACCACCTCGAAGTCCAGAATCAGAGAGAGAATATGTTGGATGTATTAATTTCTCCTGCCTCACTTTGGGTGTTCTTCTTTCCACTTACTTCATTTGAACTAATGCTCTTAGCCATAAGATTTGTTCTCTGGAATTTCTGATAACTTCCATTTGAAGTAATTAACACTGCCTTCATTAGAAAATCTTCAATCATTTTCGGTGTTACTGTGATGGGCATTAAGAATCTGAAGAACACAAAGCTGGTATTTTCTAAAATTATTTTTGTTTTGACTCTGCAGAGTGAACGATTACAATCTGACCTGATTGTGTGTATAGTCATTGGTGTACTCTATTTTGCAATTCACGTCAGTACAGTATTTACAGTTTTACAGGTAAGGTGTTACATCATGTCTAGCATTTGTCTTCTACATATAAATACTCCAATGTGATATAAAGCTTTTCCTGGTAGTGTATTGGGTTTTCTGACTAGTTTTAGATGGTCTTCAAATATATAGTTTGACAAGTTCCTGTTTTATCTGCTCAAAAAACTCTTCTGCTCTTTTCCTAGTTTCTTCTTACATTCTGGATTTTTACTTCAGACCTTAACACAGTGTCCTCTTCTGTTTCATCTATCTCAGTTAAATCATGTCAGTATCATTTGGGAGTAAGGAAAAATGAAACTAAAAAGTCTGGAAAGCTTGTTCTTCAATGTTGAGGGCCTGAACCTTGACTTGGCAATTGCATGTTCATGTGGATGTTTGTAGACTATGGAATAGGGGAGTTCTGATTTACTAGAGTAGTTATTTACAGGACTTTATTGAGCCTTTGAGTTTTTTATTAGTCTAGCTAATACTACTGCTTCAGATACTTTGCTGTGATATGACTCCTGTGTGATAATGATAACATGGGACCAGATCCTGTGTTCATAAGTAAAGGCATTTCCCTGAAGCATTGCAGTTACTCAATTTCTTGTTTTGGTATTCCTGTAATGGAACTATCAGTTAGTTTATGAATGGCCTTCTGTCAGGCAAATGAAAGTTTCCTGCATGTATTTTTAGAAGGATTTTACTCTCCTGCCGGTGCCTGTGTTTAAAGAAACTAATTTGAAAAAGCATCTGTGTTTAGGTAGGTTGAGGTTTTCAGGTCAAGTGTCCTATTTAATCAGATGTACTAGTTTTTTTTTCTAAGGAAAGTATCTCTTCTGTTGTATGGCTGGACATCTGCATTCCTCCCAAATGTTGCTTTCTCTCATGTTTGGAAAACTTGCCTATATGCTCTTCACCAGTTCTATAGGCTTAGGCTTCACAGAACTTCTGAATCAAGATCTTATAACAAAGTAATGCAGTTCTAATTTTGTTATATGTAGAAATTTAGAGAAAATTTTGATGTCTAGGAAGTGTTACTGTGAAATCTAGTCTTCATACCACTTTAATACAGCAGTATTTTGTGGTTTCTGTAGAAGAGTTTGGTTTTGGTGGGGGGCTTCTTATTCACCACCATCTCAAGAGAATAGAAGATTAATGATTTGTTTTTCCTTAGGCTCATACTTCCTTTTATCCAGCAGATGAAAATGTAAATTGGGTTCAGCCTTTAGAGGATAATAGGTTTATCATTTATAAAATACAGTGCAGATGGGCCAGAAGCAATGGTCTATGAAGGAAGATTGGTGTACTGCTTTTACTTTAAGATCTAACAAGAAATGCTTGGAGAAAAATTTTCACCAAGTATTTGAAAGTGTGTAGTATAGATGCTCATGAGCAAATAGGTTACCAACTTACTATTACCAGGAGCACTTACCTAGATGCTTGAAAAGGTACTACATTATTAGTGTATGATTTTGTTTATAAACTGCAAACCTTAATTTCTTAATTTCTTCTTTTTAGCCTATTTTAAGTTATGTTCTCTATGCATTGGTGGGTACGGTAGGCTTTGTGACCCATTATGTTCTGCCTCAACTCCGAAAGCAACTTCCTTGGCATTGCTTCTCTCACCCGCTGCTGAAAACCAAGGAATACTATCAGTTTGAAGTCCGAAGTAAGTGTAATTCATGACACATTTTTGTACTTGCTGTAGTTGCTGACCAACTCAAGTTACCTGTTGATGCACTTAGTCTCTTTTCATTATTATTCTTACCTCTTGAGTGTTTAATGACATCTAATCTGGAAATGTCAGTTTCTTGTGCTTCGATTCCATGATGTTTTATGTATCTCTTAACTGACATTGATAATATATTAGATGTGCTAACATTGTCTCAGAGCAGTTCCATTAAAGCACAGTCTTCAAAATCTAAAGTTGCAAAGCTTGTGCTAATGATTGCCTTAATTTTCATGAAGGTAAAGTGTTTTTCACTAGGTATTTCTTCAAGATCGTAATTTTTTGAGGTTTAGGTTTGGTGAATGCTGTTGGAGAGATTTGATCTTTGCATGCATTTGATTCTTAATGCTATTGTTATATATAACAACAGAAAGTAGTGCAAGTTGCCTACTAATTGAAAAGGATGCAAAGGGTTCATTCTTGCAGATCCAGTTGATCTGCCTAGATGGATACTTGCACCTTGTGTTAAAGTTTACATTTCCATGAAATCTTTCCTTGGAGGCTGCAGAAAATACGTAGTTATAGCGCTGATCAGTTTTCCAGTATGGGTAAATGTAGCAGTAGATTGCAGTGTCTCCGCTGTTACGATGTTCTTATTGTTAACAGCAGGCAGAAAAAGTTTCTATCAGAAATGGCTTAGAAACAACTGAAGCCACTTTTGATTTTTCTCTTCAGTTAGTTTTCAAGGTAGCTCAGTAGTGAAAAGAAAGCAAACATTCTGCTGTTTCCAGGAGCAGAGAATTATCAGAGTAGTTGTAATATGCTAAACTATTTGGAGGAAGAAGTGAAAAGTGCAATAGTATAATTGTATGCATTAGTTTTTTTTAATCTATTAAACTATAGAAGCTGTAGTTGGTGCCCTTCTGCTGATACTTAACTTTCAGTATTTCCATATGTAGCAGTGTTTTCAGGAAAGTTGAAAGTCCTATCCAGTAATGTTAAATATAAGTTTCTAGCACTTTCCAGTTTGAGCCCTGCAACTTAGAGAATTTATGCCATGTCAATGACTAATAGTCCTTATGGCATCTGGCATAGAAAAGGAACTTAAGTTTTTGCTGGGGATCATCTGGGCAGGTGCAGCTGCGTGTGTCTGTTCCCCTTTGTAAAGTAAATTTTCTCATCATCTACATTTGCTTTACTTTGAAATATGGCAATCCTGTTATATATTTTGTAATTGCTGTGGAAGTTTAAAAGAAGTTCTGATGTCTCAGACATTTGTGTTGGCACATTACATATACTCTTCTATACTGTAGTCATAAACCAGAAATCTTTTGGTTTGAATATGGTTGGAAAACATCCTTTAGCATGAGAGAATGCATAATGTTAGGTAGCTTCATCAGTATCAATGTTGAAATTATTGAAGAGGTGACAACCTGGTTTGTGTCCTGCCATGTTCAGAAAGCAAGTAGCTTGCAAACTGTAATATGTTTTGTATAGGTGTGTAACAGTGCAGAAACTGTACTGGGGCTGCCAACAGTAGCTTAACAAGAGCTTCTCTTTATTCTGGTTAGATAAATTTAGGCAAGTCCAGTATGAACATACAGGTAGCGTTTGGCTCCACAAATCACTTGGATCAAGAATCTTCATTCTGCTAGCTGAGTTGGATTTGATAGTGCAATCTGACTTCTTTTTAATGTATCTTGATAGGTGCTGCACATGTTATGTGGTTTGAGAAACTTCATATTTGGCTCCTTTTCATAGAGAAGAATATTATCTATCCACTGATAGTCCTCAATGAGCTTAGTAGCAGCGCTAAGAATATTGCTAGTCCAAAGAAACTGGATACTGAGTAAGTAGAAAAGGCTATCAAGTAATCTGAGTATGTCTTCGGTATTGGGAAATTAAATAGTGAGTTCTGGCCTCAGGGTGAAGACAGTTAATACTATTGCCTTTAAACTAAGGTAACGAATACGATTTTTCTTTATTTAAAAGCTGTTATAGAACCAAGTCACTTTGCTGATGTAAATCGAATGGAGTATTGCAGTCTTAAACTTAGGAACCAAATTCATAATATATACTATAAAGACTGTAGATTGCAGAATTATCTAGTAGTGTGATATCAGAATTTCCTTATTGATCTTCAAGAGTCTATGATATTGAGACTGCAAGTTCAAGATAGCAACAGTATGTTCTGGTATTCTGTCAGATGCAAATTTATGACTTGTGTAATGTTTCCTGAGTTGGTATGCCAGTTTGCAGCCCCTCTACTTCTGCTCTCATCAAGAAACTCCCCAGGCCTTGTGGCCCCTGAGTATAATCTTTATCCAGATGGAATTGCATACTGCCTCTTAAATTGAGCCTTAGTTATAATCCCCCAAGTATGTGACTGTCTCAGCGAATGAGAGTTCAATAATAGGTCCTGCATTTTTTGCCTCTAAGAACAGAGACCAAGTAGCTGGTTTTGTATTTGAAGTTCTATTGATTAAGAACAGAAGTGTTGTAGAGAAAATAAATCTTGACACAAAATGGAGTATCAGGGGGAGGGAGGAGATTCTTTGAGTGTGGGGTTGGTTTTGGGTGGTTTGTGCTCTTTTTTGTTTTGATCTTAAGCTTAATAATCCCTGGATCTATTAAGTTCTTGCTTTGGGTTCATTACTCTTGTCACTACAAGATCTTTGGAAGGAATGTTGCCATTGTGTTAACATTATTTTTATAATCCTTTGATCTGTCAGTTACTATCTCTGGAAAAAGAATATTGCCAAGTTTATCATTAAGTTGTGATTCAGCCAATATAGTCAGCATTATAGTCATGAGGAAACAACGATAATCCCATGTTCATTAACATCCTCTTGCTGTGCTTGTCCTCCTGCAGTGCTGGCATTTTTGCATCTCAATATTCATAACCTAAATTAAAATCCAGGTTTTCTGTTCAGAGTGCAGGGATATTTCACCTCCTGATTTAGCAAGACATATAAGTAATGCTAATCCATGAACTAGTTTGAGAATACTGTTAGAAAGATTAGGGTAGTACCCTTTAAATACAAATAATCTGAGATTGTCTTTAAAAATCAACAAATTAAACCCCACACAGCTACACCCCTGCAAAACTCCAAAAGCAAACAGAAATTTAAAGCTTGAGTTTGAAGAGATTGGCAGTGCATGACAGTAACAATTTAGGTGGTCTTTAAAGCCCTTTTGGACAGGAGATAAGTAACTGTTTTGTGTGAATTTCTTATACAGGTTGGGTGCTTTAATGATCACAATAGCTGGCTTGAAGTTACTGCGTTCATCATTCAGTAGCCCAACGTGCCAGTATGTCACTGTTATTTTCACAGTGCTGTTCTTTACTTTTGATTACAAAAGTTTTACTGAGACCATGCTGCTAGATCTCTTCTTCATGTCCATACTCTTCAGCAAGGTAACTTTAACTCTCTCTTTCTAGGTGTTTTGGGTCACCAAAAAGGGAAATCCGATAGCCCTAACTGATAGGTAAACTTCCAGATCATCAGTCCTATTGGTACTGTAACCAGTGTGCTATGAGACAGCTAAGACTTCTCTTCCCAAAGCACTTGTGTTTGCTTGAGAAAGCAGATGTGACCTTCTAAACATCTCATCAGTTTCTGGTAGTAGAGCAATGAATTGCATGTTTAAGATACTTGTTTTATTAGTACATTGTTTTTGTAAGTCTCAAGGTTTCTGGTAGACCAGTAAGAACTTTAGGGTGACCAGTAAAATCCTCAAGATATTCGTGTACTGCAGAGCATGTTGATTCTTAGCCAAATCACTAAATTATTCTCTTTTCTTCTTTTTTCTTCCCTGTAGCTTTGGGAACTCTTTTATAAATTGAGGTTTGTATATACCTACATTGCTCCCTGGCAGATCACATGGGGATCTGCCTTCCATGCTTTTGCCCAGCCCTTTGCTGTGCCACGTATCCTTTGAAAATGCAGACTTTTTCCTGAAGTCATGTATTATAACTTCTGAATGTTGCATTATAATGAATTGCATGGAATGGGGTAGAGCTACTGAAGGAACATGTTTATGTAGTGAGCATTTATCAAAAACTGTTCATGCTTTCTGCTTTGCTACAATGCTTATGTAGACTGGTTTGAATAGAGTGTTCATAGAATCATGGAGCAGTTAGGGTTGGAAAGGACCTTAAGATCATCAAGTTCCAGCCCCCACTGCCATGGGCAGGGACACCTCCCACTAAACCATGCCACCCAGGGTTCTATCCAACCTGGCCTTGAGCGCTGCCAGGGATGGAGCATTCACAACTTTCTTGGCCAACTCCTTCCAGTGCCTCACCACCCTTACAGTTAAAAACTTCTTCCTTATCTCCAATGTAAACTTCCCATGTTTAAGTTTAAACCTATTACCCCTTGTCCTATCACTACAGTCCCTAATGTATAGTCCCTCCCCAGCACCCTTGTAAGCCCCCTTCAGATACTGGAAGGCTGCTATGAGGTCTCCACACAGCCTTCTCTTCTCCAGACTGAACAGCCCCAGCTTTCTCAGCCCATCTTCATACAAGAGGTGTTCCAGTGCCCTGGTCATCCTCATGGCCCTCCTCTGGACTTGATTCAACAGTCCGTGTCCTTTTTATGTTGAGGACACCAGAACTCTACACAATACTCCAAGTGAGGTCTCATGAGAACAGAGTAGAGGGGCAGGATCACCTCCTTTGACCTGCTGGTCATGCTGCTTTTGATGCAGCCCAGGATACGGTTGGCT
>WYDI02022126.1:0-11688 GCA_009867235.2 Psittacus erithacus | reverse complement strand
TCCCCATCCCTCCGGGAGCCGAGGGAGGAGGTGGGGGGGAAGTGAGTGGGCTGTGTGGCAGGCCTTAAACCACGACAGTTCTTTTTGGCCCAGTTATCTGGTTAGAAAGATATCAGGCTAATCTTGTGAGATCTGCCTTTTCTATTTCATTAACTTAAATTCTTCAGCCAGCAGAGAAAAAAAATAAAATATTACCTAATTGAGTCTGGTTTTATATTTTTATATCTTCTAATAAATGACTACATAACCTTTCTAACTTCCATTTTAATTAATTAGGTCCACACAGACAAACCCTTTTGGCCTTTCTAATAGCATCCTGAGCTCATGCATGTTGGAAGGGCAAATCATTTCATGTACTGTGTCGAAATAAATGCTTCTCCATCTACAGGCCTACAGGAATTGCATCAAGAGTAAAAAAAATGATGAGAAAATAAACAAAGAATACAAAGTCTTACTTTCCCATAGCAATGTTTGGTAATATTGTTAAACCAAGTGAGCCTGATGCTTGGGACTGGTAGCAGTGAATTTTATTTGGCTAAAAATGTTTCTCCAAAATGTACTGCCTGCAAACCAATTAATTCATGTACCAGTACTGCTTTTTTATAAAAATCTATCATGTTTTTATGATAAAAGGACAACAGAAAATTTTTCAAGCACAGAATTTTTGTTGCACCATTCTTATCTTTTAACCTGCATTACTGATATTAGCAAATATTTTGACCTATTAATATAGCTACCCTTTAAATAAAAAGGTGCGTACTTGGCTGCAGTTTCCCTTAAGGCAACATCATTCTATTGTTACATTGCTATTTTTGCACAATTAGCCAACAAAATTTACAGGCCTGCCTCCGTCCCTTAGTTCAGAATGTAATGTATGCTTGGATATTATCTGGCATCAAAGAATGCATTACTGATGCTCTGGCAGAAATAGAAAGCGTGTCTTCATTGCAACCTTCTTTCTGTGTTTACTTCATTACTCAATAGATGTGCAATCATCCTAAAGTGACAATGGCTGATATCTTAGTCTCATTTTTTGTCTCAGTCATACCACCATAGTCAGAAGGTTGCAAAAAGGTGAGCTTAAAAGTCATAACACAGAAAAGTATGATAAAAGAAAACTGTGATACTAAAGCACACCTGTGTCCTAATTAGCTTCTGCTGAAGTACCTCACATTCATGCTATAATGGTACACAGGGACATGAACTGGTTCCAGGGGGAAGTCTGGTACACTCTATCACTCTCTACACTCCTGAGGACACAACTGCCCTGGTTGAGAAAGCCTGTGGACCACTGGGAGCTGATATTCCTTCAGCTACAAAGCCTTTTGGACACATGTCCTTATCTTTAAAAGCTTTCTTCCCTGGTGAGATATATATACATACAATTTGGATTTCCTTTTGCACCGCGAATTCTGCCTAAAAAGAAGTACACACAGCCCCAACTTTGGCTCTGTTTGGATGGAAGATAAGAGAGGAATAGGACAGCAGTGATGAGAAAATGCAACCAGAAATGTGTCCTGACTCAAAAAACCTCACCAACTTTTATGTATTTTGAAACGCAGTGTCTATCACCTGCTAGTTCCATGAACTTGAAGGTAACTAAAAACAACAGTTGAACATACCTGGAATTAAATTCAGAAAATGGTCAATAAAAGCAAACTTAAGTCTATCAAAAAAAAAAAAAAAAGATTGTTAAATGATGATAGCTGTTGTTCCATGGTATGGAACATAATGAACATCTATCGTATTCTCATAGCATGCACATCAGCTTATTTGCATGAAATCAGCCTGCCCTGTAGCTTACAACCAAACCAAAGGAGACTGGAAATGGAAAGACAGAAAAGAATGAAACAAAGGCAAAATCACAGCATCCCATCCTGGCATATTCTCCAGGTGCTACTTTTGGCAGGTGTGAGATCCAACCTGCACACAGCATGCACAAGACTCCAAATACTCTGCCATTAGACCACAACCATCTGGGATTGAATGTTTAAGCACCTGACTTAAAAGCAATCCAAAAAGCTCAGCAGTAACGGGATCCAACTCCAGAACAACTACCCGGCTGTGGGGATGGGGACCACTGAAAGTGCGGCTTCAGAAAAGGCTACACACCTTGGTTTTGCACACAAGCTGAAACTAGTATTTAATTCCAAGGCTGGAACGGTGCTGGCTGTAGATGTCCCTAAACATTTGCTGATGGGGTTGGGAAGTATATGGAAATGGAGATCGGAAGAGTACAAGGGATGTGTGCTACATGCAGCACTTTTAGTTATCAGAAAAAATATGAATGGAAAGTAGAAGTCAGAATGGAGATGCGTAAACACACCATTTAAACCTCACATTAAAACATACCTAAGGGAAATAAAGTGAGGACACTGGTCCAATGAAACACCAATAATCTTGCTCGGCTTTATTTAAAAAAAAGTATTCCAAATATTTGGATTATATTGAAGTATTTCCAATGCACCTTCCATGCACGACACAGTTATTGCACTGAGGAAGTGCATGAAGTTTTCCCTTTGAAAGCTAGCTTGGATATAATAACACGCCTTCATCAGGACTTCAATATAACAGTTCAGAGTTTTCATGCAATATTCTTTAAAAAGTTCTACAGAGGATTTTTGTTGGTGGCTTTGCAGTTTGGTTTGTTTTTTTTTTTTTTTTTTTTTGCATTTCATTACCTTATCACACATATTTGGGTACATTTACAGCTAAGCCTTTCACAAATTTGAGTGCAACTCAGACTCTTCTATAGTTTCAGGGATATTTTTCAGGTCTCCTTGTTTAAAACTTAATCTGGTTTTCATTAGGCCTCTGCTGGCTTCTGTTAAACTACCATGTTTCCAAGCATACAAAAATTGCTTTGCATTAGGAACTTGTTATTAAGAAATAACCAGTTAAAATAATGACCAGAAAATCACTGCCTAAAAAATCTGGAGCATTTCCCATTCCTTGTCATTTCCAGGTGATTTACTGAAATGCAGAATTTTTGTCTTCACCATCATGACTACAAGAGCTGAAAATGTGGAGAATCAGCTGATGGAAGTCAGATTTCTGCGTTGGCAACGTCATAGATAAGGATCTCATCCAAAGATCCCACTGCTTTGTTTGCTTTTACCTGCTTGGCTTCTCACACAGAAATATTTATGTTCTTCTAGGAGTATCTTTTAAGAAAGTTTCCCAATGTTTTTTTCATCAGGACTGCATAATAAAGAACAGATCCCCCAAACAATATATTTTTGATATTTGACAAGAACCAGCATGCCAAGCAAAATTAGAATCTCACAATGAAAGAAAAAAAAGTCAAAATCTGCCTAAGTCTGAAAGCATCAAAATCCAAATTAAGTCTATTGCCACTAGTTATGACTCCATTATTGCAGCTGTGTTTTGTAAGTAAAAAATGGTCAGTAGTCTCTACTAACACATTTTTAAAAACACTTCCCTCTACCTCCTACACCTTTTAAGAGAGTCTTTAGGTATAAACCACTGTAAAAGATAATTTTCTGAATTGATGTGTAAGCAGGACTATTAAGAACTGGAAATGCTACTCCACAGTGGGGTTTTTTATTAGTTTACATGCCACTCACAGTTTACAGGTGAGCGTTCAAGTGAAGAAAGAATAGCTGGCAACCACCCTGGCAACCCCCACACCAAAACCACAACAAAAAGCAAACATTCAATGCAGTAGGACTGAGAGCACATATTCATTAGAGTGAAACATCTTATTGCATGGCTGCAACTCTTTCCAAAATAAAACATCTTGACTGCTTGAATTAAAATGGAAAATAGACATGTTAAATATCGCAGCCTAAAGGTAAGACACCATGAGAAAGAACTCGAACATATATGTTTCAAAACAAAAAAAAGAATACAGTTTCTAAAAAGCAACTGTGTTTTGTCAGTCTGTGGTACCAGTTCAGTATATAAGTAATTACAAGAGAAAAATTGTGAGTTCGGCAATTATTTGACCTGACTAGTTAGGCTGAATATAAGACAAGCACAGGGCAAAAACTATGGCCACTAATTCTCAGATTCAGAGTGATAGGAGAGATATTTTCCAGAAGTTACTCTAGTCTAGACCCTCAACACAGCATTTGGCCTTTAACCAACTACCAGCAGCAACAGGAACCCATGCTCAAAGGTTGATAGAGGCAGATCATGGGCTCTGCCCAGCAAGCACTTCCATGTACTTGCTAAGGGATGCTGCTGTCTGGGTTTTATTTTACTGAGGAGACACATTCACATCGAATTAAGCCTCTGCTGAATTCTACTCTTTCTGTCTTTGTGTACAGTATTGCTTTGACTGCCAAATAATCTCTCTTCTGCTGATGCAGATGCAACTCTTCCTTTGCAGTAATACATTGCTCTGCTTTGATGAAAGTTTAACTTCAGCATAATTAACTTCCCTTGCAGTAACACGCATGAAATGCAGCAGCCACAATCCACCAGGCAGTCCTGGCTCCCAAATTCCAGGAAGGGCATCACCCTCTGCCGCTCCCCACCTATGGGGAAGCGGAGCCACGGCAGAGGAAGGGAGAGACAGAAGTTGCCTTTGCTCAAGGGGAGGAGCAAGGTCTTTTTTGGGTCTTTTGTTACCTTGCTTTAGACTGAAATGTACAGCAGTAATGTTGGGTTTGATATTGAAAACGGGCATTCCACAGTTACCTGCTCTGCTGAACTGTTTGGCAGCCAAAAAGTATTGCCAAATTTAAATGAAGAGATGTACAATTACAGTTGAAAGCAGAATACTTTTACCCCAGCATTTCTTAAAACAATTACCAGAGTGACATGAAACAGAGTGGAAGTTTAATTGATTTAGCTACAAAAGCTAATAATGATTTTTCTGGAAATTAGTTTTTTTGGTTCCTTAGCATTTATGTAGAGCAAGTTCCAAGTGAAATGGAGCATCTCAACATAAAGTGTCTAGAATTAGGACTACATCTTTGAGTATCATTTGGAATATTTCAAACACAGATCCATTAGGCAGTTTTACAAACTGTCATATCCAACCTGCCTTTATGGACTGTGATTAAATCTGTGTTCATACTTGCATTGTCTTTATTCCAATAAATATTCTACCATAAACTCTGCTAATGCAACCTGTAAGCACAGCAGCATGCCTTAAGCTCCAATGATAGACCTGAAAGCATACATTATTTGTATCCCTGACCTGCTACAGGCTAACACATTAGCAGACTAGTTAGAAGACAATTAGTCCAATTTCACATTTCCTAGCAGCTGAAAAATTTCATGTTATTTTAGTCATAGTGGATGGATGCCAAGTTCAGTGGAAACAACCCTGCTGATTTACGCAGTCCATTCTAATACTTTAGAAATACTGTTAAAACATGGCTGCCCTAATTACACAGGGATCAGTGCACAGTGTCCCTCTCACCCAGGATTCTCCCAGAAGAGCTGCAATCACCTGCATTCCCCTTAATTTCACCATGCAATTCCAACTAATTTCATCCTGGTACAGTGCTGTCAGACAACTCCCATGTCTCTGCGGTTTTAATCGATTAGCTCAATGTCTCTATAATGCATCACCAGCTGCCAGGCACAGAACTGGATGCTGTGCAAGCATTTCAACTAAAAGACAGTTTAATTACTATAGCAGCATCTCAAAGGCATAGGCACAAGGACTTGGAAAGGAATTATTAAAATATTTGGTGTCAACAAACTACTTTATAACTGAGAAAACAATGACAATCAAAAGGTAGGAAATAAGGAGAAAGTCACATTTTAAAATAGCCCTTTTTAAATAGACTCTAATGTATTCAGGCAAATGGACTGCTGCAGATATTACTGTTTGCACAATGCAATTGTGCTTTACAAAAATTCTTTTGCTGAAATACAGACATGTAAAAATTGGCATTGCTGTCAGTAAACTACAATACAAGAAAAATACCTTGGATTGGAAAATAGTTGAAGGAAGCAAATTAGACAATAAAGAGACCACTTTAAAATAATGAATTACTGAACCAGACTGTAAAGGCAGGCTCATTCCTTGCACCGCTTCTGTACATCACTGCTCATGAGTGCAATAACAGGGTCTTGTGGCTGCCTGTCCTAAATGAACATGTGCATAAGGAAAAGCAGGAATTTTAAATAATAGCACTTTTAAGAAAACCAAAAGCAAGGCTGCAGATTAGTCAATGAGACAAATGACCACAGGAATTTAGGGGTTACTCTTTCCTCCCCCTTTGTGCAAGACTACAAAACAGTTGAAATATAGTAGGAAATCCTTGTTTCTGCTGCACAGGCAGACAAGGAAGCCAAACTAGACAAGCCCCAAATGGTCAGATCCAGCAGCTCTCTCACAAAACATGCTCAGAACCAAGTTTCACCAAGACTCCAAAGAGTATGACTGCAAACCATAGAAGTATAATAGGATTTAAAGCCTTTTCTAGCTGACTTAAATGTTCAAAGCTCTCCTTCAGTGTAAGGCTTGCAGTAACTTCAGCCTGGCTACAACTTAAAACTGGCTATTGATGGGTTGGCAGGTGCTGTGAAAGAGTTAGAGGTCACATGCTCCACTCTAGTGGGAGATGTCTATATTTGATCTTAGTGACCTCTTCCAGCAGTCTGAAAGGATGGCATTGACAGAAGCTGCATAAAGACTTGCCCATTTTTCTTTACTACAAGGAGGGTCAGTATGATTTATCACCTTTGTGACGGCAAGAAAAGAAAGGGATGAAGGAAGAAAACTTACTGCACTTAAAGTTCTAAGAACCTCAGGGCAGCATTGCCGGTAAATGGGAAATAATAATGTTATGAAGCGCTCAAGCCTCACACAGTGCCAGGTGTGGTACATGGAAGCATGTGAGACTGGATGTCATCACATTTCTTAGCCGGCTCATTTACACCATTTAAAACATGCTGTTTTATTTGATTATTTTTGTCTGGAATCTCAATAATCTTATTTTCCTTGGTGCTATAAAACAAACCTGAATTATGGGAACACATGAAACCTACGGTCCTCGATTTTTAAAGCAGAAAAATCTATGAAACGTTTCTACTGCCTAATTCATGTACTCACGATATACTGTCTTCACAGCAAGTTTGCGCAGAACTGCTGCACCGCCTTCTCTATCACTTGCATCCTGCAGCATTCTGTGCTTAAGTGAAAATGCACAAACGCATCAGTTTTCACTTCTCCTTTGCAAATATGAGTATGCAAGCCAGTTTGATAACTCAAATGTTCACTTCCTAATCAGCACAGCACAAGGCACAGTTGCAAAGTAAAAAGTTATAAAATACTTTTTGAACTCTGATGAGTATGATCAGTTTAGAATTAACAAATTGACCACCTTTATGTTTTGAGTTTTTTAATCTGGGCAAGACATAAGCTTTTCCTCAAGTTTAGAATAAGAATATTCCAGATATTTTTACTTACAAAAAGTTAGCAACCAATACACAGGGTACAATTCTGGCTTCCATCTTTACGGCATTTAAAGGCATGCACATCATTAAGTCTGTAATACATTTAAAATTTATATTATGGAAGTAAAGCCCAATAAATTATTTCTCTATGAAGTGTTGATTTCTCAACACATTTAATAAAGCTAGCATGCATGACAGATATTGCTGTTCAGCCACAAAGTGATCAGCAACATGCAGGAACTAGTGCACAATGCCTCCAAAATAAACAATGTGTTGGGTTTGCATGGCAAGGTTTTCGTAGCAGGGGGCTACTGGGGTGGCTTCTGTGAGAAGATGCTGGAAGCTTCCCCTGTGTCTGAAAGAGCCAATGCCAGCTGGCTCTAAGGTGGATCTGTCGCTTGCCAAGGCTGGGCCCATCAGTGCCTCCAGGATAACACATTTAAGAAGTGGATAACATACTTCAGGAGCTGAAGAGAGGAATTTTAAGAATTGGTTTTGTTTCTCATTAGCTAGCTTTGATTTGATTGTTATGAAATTAAATTAAATTTTTTCCCTGAGTCTGTTTTGCCAATGACGGGAATTGCTGAGTGATCTCTTCCTGTCCTTCTCTTGACCCACAAGTCTTTCATTGTAATTTCTCTCCCCTGTCCAGTTGAGGAGAGGAATGAGAGTGGCTTTGGTGGTCAACATGTTACATATGGTAACAGTGCACAAAACCCAAAAATCTACCTGTAACTCACAGTTGTTTCAATTCCTATTCTTCATCAGTCCCATTACTGGTCAGGTCTCTAAAGAATGGGTAATTTACATTTTTCAGTATTTACATACCATCTGCAAGTGCAGTCAGCACAAGGCCATGGGTTTGTTTGTTTAATTGCTTATTTAAAGGCTTTTATTAAGAAACAAAAGTGATCACATTTATTGCAAACTCACTGATGCAGCAGGAGTCATCATCTTAACAGTAGACCCCAATTAATAAACAACCATTATTTAATCTGTAGTTAGGTGAAGGGTTAATGTGACTCTTGCACACAACTTATTTACTTAAGAAGTGATATCTAATTTCCTTGTCTAATTATGAGAAGTACCAGGAGGAGGTATGAGGTTTGGTTTTTTTGGGGCTTTTTCAGAGTAACATCATACACAGACAACAGCATATCCTTATTGGGTTTTTATGCTGCTTCAAAAAGAGTTGTGAATGGCTTCTTATTCATAATGTCTACAAACAAATTTAGCCACTTCACCCTGGAGAATTATCCATTGGGTTCCCCAAGGTCTGATTAACAAGTGTCTAGAGACTATTGTTCCCAGGGCTATCAATCTTTTGCTCTACCTTCCTTAATTTTTGTCCAAGGCAAATTTATCAATAGCAGTTGTCTTCCCAGTAAGTTCTTTGCTTTTGGGAGCCTAAGTTTTAGCAACTGCTAAAATAAATTCAAATAATTTTCAGAATCTAACACAAAAACAAAAAAAACCCAACCAACCAAACCCAACAAAAAACTCTCAGCCAAAAACACAAAGAACATGCAAACCTGAGCTGGAACACATCTCATGTGAAAATCTGTCTCCACATGCTGTAACTGCACAGGCACACTCTTTAAATATGAATTCTAGCTCAGATTCATTTAATACTCATTTGACTTCAGAAGAAGGGAAAAGTATTTAATTCATTATCATCCATCCCTGAATTAGATATATGAATGTGAAAATCTCTGTTACTAATTTTAATTGCACTATTCCCTCTCCACAGGAGACTGTTAAATTGGTTTGGTGAAATAGTAGTGAATCACATCAAAGTAGTGGGATCCATTTTATAATACATCTAAATAACTATCCCATTTTCCCAGCATATTGCTGTGTATTTTAAGTATTAATATTATGACTCCAGTTTAGAAGAATGTAGCTTTATTTTATTCAAATAAATTTTCCTAGTACTGTATGTTAGCACTGTTAAAAATCAGGCTAAATTCTAAGTGGCTATCAAGTAATAAAGGAGAAACATTTACTGCAGAAGCCAACATGAAAATGTGTTTGCCTAGTCATAAAACACTCATGAAAGGAGCTTGCAGATGCATCATTTTGATGCAATAATGGTCTTTCCCATCTAATCCCGCTTTTTTTTCCTACTTCAACTGTAGTGTTTATTACCTGAACTTAGAATGGGTTTGCTTGTTTGCTTGTTATACTTTGTTGCAATTCTGTCTGGTTAGACAATAACATTTCTCAATAGATTTGCAGCCTTATTATTTCCACTTATCACCAACTCCCACCCAGCAATGCAACACAGTTATTGAATCTGTGACATCAGTGCTAACTTTGGCATTAGTTTCTCTAGAATGCAAAAGCCTTTATGACTGAAGAGCTTGATACACGTTCAAAGAGCAAACCTTGAAGAAATACCCATCATACTGCAAGAAAAGGTGTTTGAAACAAGACTGTCAAAACACGCCTATATTAGCCTGCTAAAACAGCTAAGCATTTCAATGCTTAAAGACATTGTCTGTCTGTATAAAGGAAGAAACTCCCACTATAAATAATCTCTAGAGTGACTCAGTGCAATTTGGGGGAGCATGCAGGAGAATGGAGATTACAATTATGCAAGGAGTACTATTTATCAGACCTATAATTTAAAGGGAAATTTTACATCAATGTCTACCTCAAGATTCATTATTTTCACCTACCTTTTCAATCTCAATGCAAAATTTTTCTTTAAATATGAGACCATTTTGTGTACCTGAAATATTCAGTGCTTAAAGTGAGCACCTGTATTGTATTTTGCTGTCTACACCAATAGAAATATATGTATTTCATATAATATTTTAGGCAGTGGAATAAGGAAATGCAAAATTGAGTGCTGAAGGAGAAAGAGATTACCAGGCACAGCCAGAATTGTCTCTTTAGCATGGTTACTGGCATCACTTCTTTACCACCACTTTCTCACTGCCCAAGCTACTTTCCCTGTTTCCTCCATAAAAATTGACAGATGTTGTTTCATATGTTGAAATTAAATGAATACATATTGTTCATATGCATTCATTATCTCAATGTCCTAAACACCACGTAACATGCCTACTGTAAACAAATTACCTTTACACAAAACATAACACAGATTAAGATGGTAAATCTGAAGAGACAAAATGATGATAAAATTCTTCTTTAGCAGGGGCTTTCTCAAATAGTCCAACAGAATACTGACTTTTCTTTCATTATCATATGTGGCTATTACTATATGCTCCAGCAGCTGCGAAGAGGTAACGTAGGATCTAAAGGAACCCAACTTTATTAAGCCTCATAACAGCAAGAACTAACCTCCTTCCAGAAAATGTGTTCTTCGCTTAAGCAAAAATAAATTAAATAAAACCAGTACAAAGAACAGCAAGCTGTGTAAGACAGCATGTAGTAAGATGATTCCAGCACAGGAAAGAACTCTGAATGCATCAAGTGTTTGGCAAGCTCCTATACCTGTCTGGTTTTCTGCCAGTTTACACAAACCCCAGACAAACTTCGATAGCACCTGGGTTTCCTCTTCTGGCTTCCATCATCCAGGCCACAAGAAACAAGCTCTCTCTGCTTACCCAGGGAGTATGGTGAACAGAGAGACTCCTTCACCCCAGTGCTCAGGCAGCTGAGGCCAGGAGCTACAGATTAATGGAGCAAGAGACTCTGGACAAGAAAGATTAAGGATAAAGCCATATTGCATTGTATAGTAAAGAATGCACATGGCCTTATTGTCATATCTCAGAGCTCAACGCTGCTTGGGTAGATTATTTCTAGTACTTATATTGACTCAGCATTAGTACAGTATAGACATGCTCTCAGATAAAGGTGTTGAACATGAAGAGGGTGTGACCTGAAAACAGCTGAAATTGAGAAAATTGGAATCTGAAGAAGCAGCAAAGGCAGAAAGGGGATTAAGTTCACCCTCGGCAAGTTTGCCAATGACACCAAGTCATGTGATTCGGTTGATATGCTGGAGGGAAGGAATGCCATCCACAGGGACCTTGACAGGCTTGTGAGGTGGGCTGATGCCAACCTTATGAAGTTTAACCATGACAAGTACACGGTCCTGCACCTGGGTCGGAACAATCCCAGGCACAGCTACAGGTTGAGCAGAGAAGAGATTCAGAGCAGCCCAAGGAGAAGGACTTGGGGGATGCTGGTCGATGAGAAACTTGAACATGAGCCGGCTTCAGTGTGCGCTCTCAGCCCAGAAAGCCAACTGTATGCGGGGCTGCATCAAAAGGAGCATGACCAGCAGGTCAAAGGAGGTGATCCTGCCCCTCTACTCTGCTCTTGTGAGACCTC